>VYZP01079923.1:27391-76040 GCA_013400635.1 Hypocryptadius cinnamomeus | reverse complement strand
TTTTTTTTTTTTTTTTTTTTTTGTTCAGTCCATGTTGTTTGCAAACAGCCCAACAGCAGAGAAATCACATGGGGCAATTCACCAGTGACTTGCACGATGAGCTTTCTGTGGGATAAGTGGTTTCTCTTTGCTGTGAGGCAGTCAGGAATCACAGCTAACTTAGGTGGCTGTGCAAATCTTTGGGAAAGGAGGTTTGTATGTCCTTCTTGAGGCACTACCTATCTAATCACAATATTTGGAAACAAATAGGTGAAACTGCCCTATAAGTTCTTGAAATGTGTTTGTGCACTTTCGAATCTGAGTTTCCATCACGGGGTGAGAGCCATATAACATCTTCTAAACCCTTAAACTCTAAGTTTTTCACCACGTGATATTACACACTTCTAATCAAACTACACACCCACAATCACACCCACATCCAAACTACACACCACACACCCACAGTTTTATCATTCCATTTTGGAAGCCTTCTCCACGGCCTCAGGTCAAATGCAGCGTTCTCTTGGGGGTCAGTGCCTGTCAGCACAGACAGTGTAAAATTCTCAGCAACCAGAGTTCCAGCAGTGGGCTTGTGTTTTCACAGTCTTTCCACAGGGGAGGCAAGGGGTGGCAGAGGGGGAGGGGCTGTTGATAAAGGGTGTGGTCATGGGCCTAGAAAGAATGTCCCCCATTCCTCATCAGACAGGCTCCTTTTTGATGGCTGGTGGATGCCCTGTGTTCAGGACATGTCTTCATCTCCTGGGCCATCCAGGAGCACAGGGAGAGAGCTGGAGGAAGTTTTGATGCTGGCTGTGCTCAGTTCAAGTCTTTGGCCTCCAAGATAGGCCTGTTGCACAGGAAGAGGATTGTGTTACTTCTCACAAGGGCAATGCAAGCACATGCTTGGTAGTCAGGAGCTGTGCAAGCCATTTGTCACACAGCAAGTCTTGTGTGGTACTGCAGTTGTCTGCTGATCCCCACACATGATGAACAGACCTGATAAAGTCTTTAGCTAGTGTTTCTTTAACAACTAATGGCTTATATTTCATTTTGGAGCTCTTGGTTTTATTCCCAGTGCAGCAGCTGTACTGCAAACTCATGAACTTAATGCACGCTCAGTGTTTACGGCTCCAGACTGATAGCGTGTCTGGAAAATGTTTCCTTTGAAGAGTGTTTGATGCTTATTCATGTGGCAGTGTAGTTCTTTCAGTTTATCAAACAAATATTGAGGTTGTTCTCCAAGCATGTTATTTCCCAGTAGGCTCCAGTGGCTCCTCCAGAGCCTTTGCAGTCTGTCCTGGAAATGCACAGCTCAGGGCACACTGTGAAATCCTCCTCAAAAGCAGCTACTGTGTGTAATCAAATCCTTTACAATGTTTACTATTCCCAGCCACTTTGGGGTTTAAAAATCAAGGTGACTCAGTAGCAGCCTATCAACTTGCAGAGCATGGATGCTTTCTGAATTAAGTTCCTGGAATTAATCTATTGAACAAACGCTGAGCTGTGGAATGAATTAGCAGCATATTGAGCTTTACAGCCTACTGCACTTTGGAGATGGAGGAGCTAACAAAAGGCATCACAACAGCAAATATATTTTTCTTACAGATGCAGACACATATGGTAGTAATGCCTTAAATGGTGCACAGTGAGAGGGCACCACACTCCAAGGTGTGCTCACAGTTTTGTTAGTCTCATTTGCAGTCCATGTGGAGACTGATCCTGGCATATTTTCATGTTATTTTAGGCTAAAACTATGGTCTGGGCTATATAAGGAATAATCACAGAATCATCGAGGAATTTCATCTGGTTTTCTGCAGGGGAGAAAGCAGCAGAGATGAACTCAGTACCTATTACCTGTCCTTCTTAGTTCTGGGCATTCCTGGGCTTCATCCCAGACTGTCCCAGCCAGTATTTTGGCACTATTTGGAGATATATGTTCTACTTTGTATGGCAGTGCTTCTTCTGTTTACACTTGGTGTTCTTTCTCAGACGGGAAAGAAATTGTAACCCTGAAAATTATGCTCTAGATCTCCTCTTGGGCCATAGTTCAATTTTATTTATTGCTGTCAGGGATTTGGGATGCATAATCTGTAGGATGTTGGAATATTATGACATAATTTAACCTTCTGTTTTTAAAGCTTTGGAGTATCCAAACCTTGATGTCTCGGAATCAACTAGAGACTACTGGGTGATAACAGGTACTTTCTAATGTCCTTCCCTCCTCCAGGCACTCCAGGTAATAATTTTTAGTGCTCATTTATACAAACACAGCGGTGCAGTAATTTTACACAGAAATAAGTGGCTGCCCACTGAACCTGCCTTCAGCTGGGCAAATGCACTCACAGTCACTCTGTGGCATAAGATAGATCATCTTGAACAGTGACATCTCCAGCAACCAACACCCACCTCAGAATTTATAGCATTTTGGTTGAAACAATTCTGAGAGCAGCATTGTCTTCGGAGAATTTTGAGACACAAATAGACCTTTTTTTTTTTTTTTTTTAAATGCCCTGGGACATGGATTTAAATCTGAAATCAAAAGAGACGCATATAGACATAACCCAGGAGCAAAGGTGAAGCTGTTACACCAAGGAACTTTGTTATGATTTGCTGACTATCCGGGTGCAGGGACTTTTTGCATCTTTCCCTTGAAGCTCTTAGGCTTCAAAATACTTCTTTTAGCAAGTCATTTCACAAGTGCCACATTCTCTTGCACAATCATTTTGACCTCGGAAATGATAACTGGGCAAGAAAGAGACCCTTTCCCTCAGACATCTTTGAGTGATACCAAAGCCTTTCTAGTTGGTGTGTCTGTACCTGGAATTGTTTAATGCTCAGGAGAGCAAGAGCAAAGGGCTCTGACATGAAATAGAGTTGGTACCATTTCCATCTTTTCATAAATTTGAAATAAAACATAAGTTTATGCAGAGATGATGATCTTCTGAAGGGAGTGGTGCACCTCCTCCCAGTATGGACCCTGTGAACGTGATACTCCATTTCTTGCTTCTGAGCACTTGCTGTGATGGATTATTATTGATATTACAATGGAAACTGTTTTCAAAAAGATCCTGGTGGTCCCAGAAGACATTTTTGGAATAATACTGAAAAAACCATACATATATATGAATTGAATCATCATGTCATATCACTTTTTTTGAACTTTAGAATCCAGTGTCTTTTAAATCTTGCATTGATTTATACTTCAGATGCCTTCATTTATACTTCAGAAATGTTTATTCAGGTTTCAGTGCTCTCGAACAGGATATTTTGTTTGAGACTGTACAAAATCCAAACTTCAGAGTTCAAATCCTCAGGATAGAAACTGGTTAACAGGAGCATCTGGCAATAAGCATAAATCCAGCAGTCTCAAATAGGCTTGAAACTAATTTTTACATTGAAGATCATAGACTAGATGCTCCCCTGAGCCATTTTGGTAAACTGAAGGTCTAGAAATGGTATTTTGAGATTTTTACTCTCTGTAATAGCTTTGATATTATCTGAGGTAGGCAGTGCAGGGACTGAAACAGAAGTGTGTTATGCCCTCACAGGGAATAATTGAGAGGGGATAACAGCGTACAGGTATTTAATTTCTGAGTTAGTCTGCACCTCCCTGTCCCAACCTGTCCCACAGACCATGTGTTACTTCACCTGTGGGTGCATGAAGTGCTGATCTGTGTTTTTCTCCATTCCCACAGTCATCCAAGGGGTGGATATTGCTTTGCTGGGGCTGAACAACCAGAGCTTTGCCAGGCTGATGGAGCAGCGCTTGGCCCCGCTGTTCATGATGTCCCACCAGCAGGGCAGGCGGTTCAGACGTGCCACCACCGTGGGCAGCTACACTGTGCAGGTGCTCAGCATGTTAAAAAAAGTGCTTTGCTTGCATCTGTCCTGCTTCACTTCTTGTAAAAGACATGCCTAGCTGAATTTCTAGGCTGGAATTTCCTGTATTTCTCATGGGTATCAAAGCAGTGAGGGCAGAATGCCTGGCACTGCTGATGGTGCCTTTTTCTGCAGCCAGCCATGTTGGCATGCCTGTCATCCTCGAGAAATCATCATTAGTTAATCAGTGTTCATAAATATTTTCTCTCTGGTTGCTATGAGGATTGGCACAAAGTACATATTTTAGCGTATTCAGCATAATGGAGAGTTCCAAGTTTTTCTTCATGATAAAAGTTTCCTAGGTAACCCAATGCTAGAACTTCTTTTTTTCTCGTTCTTGTTGGAAAAAAAAATGTAGGAAGCAGCCTTTATTTATACAGGGTTAGTCATCAAATCATGTGGCCCCAGATCATGTTATGAAGTAGAGACTTGAGACCTGAGTAATTTATTAATCATCTTTCTCTTATTTACAGCATTTTTCATTCAGTATTTTGAACTGATCATATTTTGTTTTCTCACCAATTAAGCCAAATGCTGCTGTGGGCAATTAAAAGATTTCTTCTTCAATCTTCAAAAATTAGTTATTTAAAAAAAATAATTAAATTGTTTTTCAAGAATTGTGTATTGTAAGGTATAAACCCAAGTAACTGCATTTCCCATTTGCCCATACAATTCTTTGTATTGTTCCACTGAAAGAATTTAAAAGAAGGAACATATTTGACTTGCCAAAAGTGTGAACATTTGTAAAATAACATAATGGAGAAGAATCACAAAACTCCTTTTTCTTCTCATCATTAGAAATGTTTGATACTTTCTCCGCTCTCAGGAAAGGTAGAGGTACAATGGAAAAATTCTGCCAGTGTTCTGCAGAATAAAATTAGAAAAGCATGATTCCTTTGTTATCAACCTGGGACGAAAAAATAATAAATATAGAAGGAAAATGTGAGACTGTTTTTCAACTGCAATATGCCAGTGAAGTAGAGTTTTCAGTATTAGAACATATTATAAGAATTCCCCCTTTACAGAGGACTGTAATGTCCAAAAATTTGATCATTTCGTCTTTACTGCATGCTTTTGTTAGTGTAGGGTTTTACTTTAGGATAATGTTTAATTTTTTTTCAAGAAAAAATTTGTTATTTTTCTGGCTAACTGATTTAATAGCCTGGGCTCTGAAGGGGAGAAGCTCTCATCCTATGAGGATATTTGCATGGAGCTTATGCTTGTAGGTGGTCTTGAAGGAGCTCTCTGGCGACACTGCCTCCAAATAGCTCCTGGCAAGTTTTGCAGTGGTATAACACAACCACAGTTTATTTCTCTTTCTCTCCTCATTTATTTATTTATTTATTTTATTTCCCTTAAAGATGGTAAAAATTCAACGTATTCCAGGACCCAAGGAGCCAGCTGAACTGACATACTACACTTTATACAATGGGAAGCCTTTGCTGGGCACTGCAGCTGCTAAAATTTTGAGTACAGTTGACTCGCAGAGGATGGCCTTGACCCTGGGCTATGTCATCCAAGTTCAAGCTGATCGTAAGAGTCCTTTCAAAAATTCCATGCTTGGTCATTGCTTTATTCCATGAACTGAACACTATAGAAAGTCAGAATTAATTCTGATGTTGACAAAACCATGACACCACACACTAATGATGACTGGGGCAAAGTTGCTATTCATGTAACTTGGCCATAAAATGTAAAATGTGGTGGCTGTTAAGATGTCACTCATTTTTGACTTGATCAAAATAGTGTAGATTCTTTCTATCTCAAAGGGATTATTATTTTTTTAAATAGTAATTTTCACCAAGAAAATGACATGGTTGTTAAAGATATTATTTAGACACAAATCAGAAAAGTGAAGTTGAAAAGAGCTACTTGTGCATATGGGCAGTTTTCAGATTCAAGATATGATAGTATCATTCAGGATAACGTGGCCAAAAATACTCCATTCTTGAAAAGTAGAGTGTTTTCAAATTTCTCTTTCAAGACCTTCATCAGTTACTGAGTGATTGTGAACACAGGTTTCTTTAAATTTTTTTTAGATATTCCTATATACTTGACCCATAGTCATAAACCTGTGGTGAAGCTTGGAGTGCTTTTTCATGCAGTTAACGTAATGTATAATTGTATTTCATGCAGTGTACAAACCCATGCCTTTTGCTAACTGGATTTCTCCACTTTGCCAAAGTATTTCTTTAGAAGAAATCAAAATTATGTAGTGGACTTCTGCACTGGATCTCCTTACTGGTGAAACAGCACATAAAATGGGTGTCTCTGGTGCAATTATATCTGCATGAAGGAGTGGCAGTACTGAAATAATTACGTGAAATGGTGACAGGCAAAGAAGAGACCACTATAATAAGTCATTTATATATCATCCATAAACATAGGATTGAGTAAGAAGACTGAAATAGGATTCCAGAGAATGCACAATGTACTGTATCTGATCCTTGATTTGATCCTGGACTGCTACTGACTTTAATTCAGCTGAACCCAAGGATCTCCATTCCATAAATTTAAATTCAAAGTAATTTTGTTTTCCATGAGAATATTTCTTTAGTGTATTTTTTACTAAAGAAGATATAGATATAGCAGTTTCCTAGCTCTTTGTGCAGTGATGTGATTTATATTTATGTGGGTATTTAGGAAATTATGGAGTCTACTGCTCATCCTCTAACTTTGTATTTCCATGGTCTGATAAGGCAGCCTCATTCATCTGTAGATTTTCATACCAGCCACATATGCATAGAACACTGTAAAAATAGAATAGACAGGAACTGAAATTGTAACCTGAGGTACCTGGGATTCTGAAGGTAGAGTATTTGAAATGTAGGAAGTAATTCCATCTTTATACCTTATTATGGAAAAAACACAATTTCTTTCCTTTTGGTCATGGCTCTTCATAGTCTGTATTGCCACAGAAAATGCTTTGTGTGGATTTCATTTTTGCTCATTATAATTTCTGTTCTAGCAGAATGAAAAGTTCTGTCCCAAAATGCTGTAAGAAAAGACGCATACCCTCGGGAGCTCATAGCTGGGTTAGATGAGACAGACAAATAATAACAAAAAAAAATGGATGTTCCTGTGTTATGAGCCAGAGACTGAGTTACAACAGAATGAAAGGCTTGTTTCAAATTCCACTGAAGTCTTACTGAGTTGAATGAACCATAGGTTGACTTTAGGTCGCATTAGAATCTGGTAGCTGAATTAAAGATGTAAATTAGGACTCCTAAATGTCTACCCTATTAGCCATAAGGTCATAATTTCCTCTGAATCCCTTAGAAGGAATAAATATAATTTTTTAACCATTGTTTCCTGCTTCCACAGCAGCAGTCTATAATTAAAGTTTCTGTTATTTGTTAAAATTCAGATTCCATTTCCTTCCCCATAGCCCTTTCATCCCCAAACTAAATGTCAAAGTCAATAATTAAGAATTCTGCAAGTCTGTTGAAAAGTGAACCTTGAAAGTCTCCAACCTGGCCTTTTTGCAGTTTTGTGCTCAAGCTCTGAGCCTAATGGTGCTGTTCCTACGTCCCCCAACAAACTTCACTGGCTTTGCAAAATGTGGCAAATCCACAAAGAGAACAGGCTCAGGCTCCAGCCAGGCTTTCAGCTGGAGAACTGTAAAGTTCCCAGTGACTGCTGCAGAAGAAGCTGGTTTGCATTTGAAGTCTGATCCTGAGAGATGCTGAGTGCCTCTGACAGCTCATAAGCTCAATGACATTTGAAAGCGCCGGTCCCCCAGGAAATGGGAACGGCTGCTTTGTGCTGGTGTTCTCACAATTGCCTGCTCACCAGTGCCACAGCAAAATAAACAGGGATAGCATGGGGAAGTCCACTAAATGTTTCACTACAGCAAAGTTCAGCATTATAAGGAGGTTGTCTGTATTTCCAGAAAGAAAAGAAATGAGAGAACTGGGAATGTGCCACAGGAGGATCTCGTATGTGTGAACAAGTTGAAGGTTCATACTAAGAGAGATTATTCTGATGAAGTGGAGTCTAAAATGTTTCTGCATTGCTGCATTTCTGAAATGTACCCTTCTCTTGATGCCATTATTAATGTATCTGCAAGTAGCTCTTTCCAACCTCATTATTTCTGCTCCTTCAGAAATGATGAATTCTTTTTGACCTTAACTATGATAAATTATTTCTAGAGCACAGGAGAAGCATCTTCTTATTGCCTTATTGATATTGAGAGTAACTGTTCCAGCTAGTTTCATTGTATTTTAAAAGACTCTGCCAGTATGTATGCTGCCATGTATGAACTCCATGTGTGTTCTTTTAACACACATACTATGCTACTTTACTGTAAGCTGGGTTTGTGTTTGAAAACTAGTCAAGGATGCATTATTTGCACCTTTTATTTGTTTATTGTGTGATGAACCGTTGAAGTGACATCTTATATGGTATCTGTCTTGACTTTGGAGTGGATATCTGCCCTTGCATATAACCAGGTAACATAAAACTAAGAAAAGAGAGCCCAGGGATTTGTGAATTCAATAGTGTTGCTGATTTTCCCCTTTTTATTCCTAGTAAAGTAGTACAAAACGTATTCCCTTGTATAGAAAGCAAGATTGACTACAGTGCTTTCATACTCACTTCCACATGGATGCAATTGAAGGCTGGAAGCAACAGGAGCCTTGCCCAGTGAAGCTCACCACTGCTGGTTTGCTTTTTTCTGCAGCTGTGGTGAAGAACCCTCCAAACAACCTGTGGATCATTGCAGCTGTGCTGGCTCCCATTGCCGTGGTCACTGTCATCATCATCATCATCACCGCAGTGCTGTGCAGGAAGAACAAGAACGACTTCAAACCAGACACCATGATGAACTTGCCTCAGAGAGCCAAGGTCAGTGACCCAGCCCCACATCCAAAGGTCCATTTGCCTGCTGAGGCTGTGACTCTTGGATGGATGCAGTTGAAGGATGTTTGGAATTGAAAGGGTTGGATCAGCACATCTCCTGTAGGACCTCAAAACCCATGGTCTGAGCCCTTCCTCCCTGCTGAAGGTGGGAATGTCTGAAGTTTGGTAGCAATTCAGACCTGGTCCTAACCAAAGTTCTCCTCCCAAACTGCTAGAAGGTCCCCTTCTAGCAGAGTGCATTCCCCCTTTCTGGTTTATTTTGATACTCCATAAAATCCAGAATTGACATTCTTTGAAATTTTTTTTCTCCTACTGCTATTTTTCTTTTAGGTGTTTTGGACTTTCTAATTTATGTCTATGGTTGGTTGGGTACAAGCAATTATGTTTTTCTTAAAGTTACTAATCCATATCAATTACAATGATTTTTTTTCCCAAATCAAATACACTTCCAGTTTGATCCTCTGACAGAAAAATGTCACACAATACTGTTTTATCTCCACAGTGAAAAAGCCTGCCCTCTCAATGTTGCTATTCAATGGCTCTTGATCAGGTCCACCCAAAGATAGGATTTTTTAGCCTATGGGGCTGTGTGTAAGTCAGACTGTTCCTTTGCCCTTTTAGCTGGCTTTGTTCTCTGCTGGCATGGGATTGAGATGATGAATTTTTTCTTTGGTTTCTTAATGCTTCAGACAGCAGGATTATTGAGATTTCAGCTCTGTTGCTTCTGCTGAAAAATGTAGTTTGGAAGAAGAGTTGAAGGAAGGCATGAGGCTTTTGACAGCTCTTTTCTCCTTCTCTTAGGTTCGTTGCAGATGGGTGCAGCTGGTGCCAGTTGGAAACCACACATTTGTATCAAAAATGATGCAGAAAAGACATTTCCATTTTGGTTCCAGCGTGCTCATCTATTTATCCACTATTATCCAGCCAGTGTTAAGACTAGATCTGCAAAAGTGCAACACACAATATCACAAACACAGGAATTAATATCACTGCAGTGCTATTAGATGCCCCATTGAAGCCCCTAAAATGCAAATTATGCTTTATTAGGGGCTGTTGCCAATGCTATGCAGCATTTGATTGGTTTTATGTGTAATCTTGGTCCCATCTAAAGGAAAAAAAACAACAAAACAACATCTTGTACATTTTTTTGAACTGCCTATCAATATGGGATGCTTACCAGCTGAAGAAAGTTGCGATGTAAAAAAAAAAACCCAAAACAACCTACTGCTGGTTGAAATTATACCACAGGAAAAACTTGAAAGTATTTTCATATTTTAATCCATTGTTTTCCTTCCGAAAAGAAAACAAAATTGGACTTTTACTGTTCCTGAGAAATCAGATTTAATCAGGCTGTAGAGTACACACTCAGGTTAAAGCCTGTTCAGTCAGGCTACATTTGCACCAGATGGGAGCTGGATCTGCAGTTGCTGGAACAAAACAATTGGTGCTGAGCTCCCAGCACCCACACCACAGTCCTTTTCCTGCAGGTTTGTTTTCCAGCTTTTCCTGCACGTTTGTTCTCGTTGCAGCTGGAGTGCAGAAGGTCCCTTTCCAGAGTGCATTTCCCCTTTCCGGTTTATTTTGAGACTCCATAAAATTTAATTTAATTCATTATCTGAAAAGTGGCGCATTTCTAAATGAAAGCTAAATTGCTTTCCATTTAGTTTCACAATGATGGCTCCATCAGAAAGGTTCTGCAAGGTCTAATTTAGAGTTTATGCTGGTATATGGACTGTGGAAGATAAATCCACATGGAAATGGATTGGTTTGGTCATTCCTGATTTCAGCATCTTTAATTAAAATAAGGCTAAGAAACATATTTTGAGAAGATAATGAAAGAAGGTAATTTTGAAAAGAAGAGTTTTAGTTTTATTTTTAATTCCAGTGTTAGGGCTAGTGGTAATTGCTTGAGCTGTAATTGCCATATTTCATGCAGTTTGGGAGCACAAATGAGCACACATATCCATGTCACATTTAAAATGAGTCTGTTGTATTTCATGGCTGAGGAAAGTGCCCGAGACTGCTGATTAATGCTGACTCTGCTCGAAGTGGAGTCACGGTGGAGTGATTTGTAGTTTAAGCAGCCGTTCTGGTATTTTGCCTCTGTGCATCCGAGAGATTCTCTGTGGAATCTCGGAGCAGTTTTGTGACCCCTTTTGAGCGCCCAGCAGCCTGCACAGGGAGCAGAGGAGGATCAGGAGCAGAGGAGAACCCGCTGTGATCCCTGCTCGCAGGGATGCCCGGCGCGTGTGCCGGCTCCGAGGGGAGCGCAGGGCAGCGCCGCTCGGTGCTGCAGTCCTGCGGGAGGGACGCTGCGGGTCCTGCCGAGCGGAGCTGCCGCATCCCGGGACAGCGCCGGGGTAATGGCATATTTACCATTAAATAACCATTAAAATACCCGTGTGCGGCAGCGGGAGGGGGTGAGGGCATGGAGCAGAGCAGCGGGGCTGCTGCCCGAGCCTGGGAATGAAGGCGTGACTTCTGTGTTGTGGCAGACTGAAGGGTGAATAGATGAAGTTTGCAGAATGACCTCTCGTACGCAGCGTAGTTTGTAGGAGCTCTCCTGGGAATTGTGGTGCTGCTCTGAATTGCCTCAGCAGTCAGGGACAGCTGGATGCAGTTGCAGGGGAAAGGAAAATTGAAAAATATGATTTTTTTCAATTTTCTCTCTAGCTGTAAGATGAAAGAGGTATAAATTCAAAATTGTGATGGGATTTTATTTTAATGTTTTTATTTCAGTGCTGTTTTTATGTTAAGCAACTGTTTTTGCTTTGAGGTTTTGGATGGATGTTCACTTTTGCCTTCCTTGCTTTCTAATTCACAGCATGCTTTTTTAAAGTCTAGAATCTCATTTGTTCCCTCACCTTTTTTTTTTTTAAGACCGTGAAAGAATAAGTTTGCAGGTAAAGAGAGATAAGACTTGTAGTCTAAGACCCACGAGCAAAAGCAAGTGCTGCAGGCCATGGGAAAACAAGCCTTATCAGTTTGATAAAGGGCACAGAGAAAAAAAGTCAGTGAGACTGTACCTGGATATACCAATAGAGGGGAGGGGCTGATCTATCTTTCTTTTTTTCTTTATTTTTTTCTTTCTTTCTCTCTTTCTCTCTTTCTTTCTTTCTTTCTCTCTTTCTTTCTTGCTTTCTCTCTTTCTTTCTCTCTTTCTTTCTCTCTCTTTCTCTCTCTCTCTTTCTCTCTCTTTCTCTCTCTCTTTCCTTCACTCTTTCCTTCACTCTTTCTTTCACTCTTTTTTTTGCTCTCTTTTGCTTTCTTTCTCTCGCTCTCTCTCGCTCTCTCTCCCTTTCTCTCCCTTTCTCTCTCTCTTCCTCTCCCTCCCTCACTTCCTTCCTTCCTCCTTTCCTTCCTTTTTTTTTTGGCTTTTTTTTAAACATCTTTAGTGTCTTTTTCACGATTATTACAAGGAAAAAGAGTCCCAGAAACAACTGTACTCAGTCTGCCCTTTGCCAGGCAGTATAATCTAGTGGTCTCTCTCTACCCATTTATTATTTCAAAAGCAATTATTAGAATCTCAGCCTTTCAGTCTTTGTCAGTATTTTGGATGTATTGGACATCTACGTTTGCAGTGCTTCAGCTGTGCCTGGTCGTGATTTAGCCTTGCCAGTTCCCTCCAGGGGTGGCAGAACCATCTGCTCCTGTGGGCTTTTACAGAGCAGGGATCCAAGAACAAATTTTATTTAATGCAATATGTCTGCTGATGAGGATGACTTTCTCAGCTCTCCTTTTATTGCAGTTTGTTACTGGACATGGTGGTAAGTAGAACTCTGATGATTAAAATAATCCTTCATTTTCTTCCTGTGGCACATCTGAGCTGGGACACTGCAGAATTCTTTAGGAATTCTCATGTCCTGCAGTTTCTGGTTTGGTTTGTTTTTTGTTTGGAGAGGTGTGGGGGTTTTTTTTGGGTTTTTTTTTGTTTGTTTGGTTGGTTTTTTGTTTTTTTTTAATAAGACATGAAGTTGAAACTTATTTGACTCTTTCAAAGGCATGGAGGGAGAAATAACTGATTTAATCACCTCTTTCTTGTTACCTTTTTTCAGAATATCTAGGGGTGTCTTAACTGACACTTAGTATTTATAATGAGGTTGAAAACCAATATTTTAATGAACAATATTATTATGTAGGCTATTGTGCAGAATTTCTTCTTAGCTGTCCTTCACACAGCTTCTGCTTCCCTTCCTTCCTTTGCTGCCTCTGTAGCTCATTTGGTGGCTGTTTTGTGATACCCTGCTTGCCATGGAGGGGTGATGGTGAATTAGCATTTCTCTGATGTATTGCAAGTTCCATAGGGGTGATTTGTGGAGTTGTCTGCTCTCCCTTATCAGCATTTGCCCTGCTCCTTAATGCACTGAAGCTTCTTATCAGAGGAATGCTGAAGGATGGAAATACATTAGGAACCATTAGCCTCAGTCTGAGCAGGAGTTTGGGAATGCCATGCAGGTCCACACAAAGAAAAAGCATTTTTTTTATGTTTCAAAAAGTGAAAAACAGCCCCATGCTTTTCAGACTGAGATCACCTGTGAAATGTATCAGAATTTAGAGCTGCAGCCCAGATTTAGTAAGGGACACAACAAGAGAAAATGCTTTTCAGAGCTCTTCCTTTTTCTGTGCCAACAGCAATTTTTTTTTCTTGTGCTGATTTTCTTCTGGAACTAAAGTATTCAATGATGACATGGCAGGAACCTGGAGTAATCAGTCATGAACTAATTCCAAAGTATGTGTGAGGTTTAAAATCACCACTTTCTTAACTTTGAAGTGTTTTGTGGTCCTTTCTTAGTATTTTATCAATAGTCTTTTTTCTCCAGGAAGTGCAACCTTCCCATTTTTGTAAGTTAGTTTTCTTTAGTGTAGCAAGAACACATTTTCCAGAGGTGGTCATGAATTTCTTTGAGTGATTTATTTTTCATATTTTTTTTTAACTGATAATGGGGGTTGGTTTTATTGTTGTTGAGGTTTTTTTCTTTTTTTTCCCTGTTCTCTTTTCCTTGCAATTGAAAATACAGTTTGTAAAGTCAAGTTTTGCTAAAATGTTTAATTTTTCCATTGAGAGAATCCACCTTTCCTTGGCTGCTTTGCCCAGAAGGCATGTGTTAGTTCTGCTGGGCAAGAACTGCCTTGCTGCAAATGCCACTTCCCAAGAGAAACAAGTGAAGTCAGTAATATCCTTCCCAATAGGCAACTGGCAAGCCAGGGGAAATCTAATTTCACTGATCTGAAAAAGATTATTTTCTGGAAAATGTTGCCCATGAAACTTTCTGATGTGTGCCTTTTTTACTTTGGCTTGACTGGGAATAAATTACTCCCACCCTCTTTGGAAGCACAAGGGTTTTGTCAAGGAAAGTTTTATGTAGGGTTTTTTTTTTTTGGGGTTTTTTTTTTTTTTTTTTTTACTCCTAATTTTTTCTTCCACATCCTCGTTCTCCCACTGTCTGTCAAAGTAATTTCTGTGGGTGTTACAGCAGGGTAAGAAAGGTTAGCCAAGATCAATTTTATACTAACTAATCATGTTTAAAATGTGTGGAATGGAGATACCATCAGAAAATTGGTTTCCTGTTGGGCATTCACATTGTAATCTATGTATTTTTACCTGTCACTTATGTAATTAAAAACGTTAAAGAGCAGTGAAAAATTTTACATTGAATTTGAAAATTCGTATTAAATCTAATACATGCTGGAAATTCCTGTAATTTCTCCTGTTTTTTGCAGCCAGTACAAGGCTTTGACTATGCCAAGCAACACTTGGGCCAGCAGGGAGCAGAGGATGAGGTTTTACCTGTGACTCAGGAGACTGTCATCCTTCCACTTCCAGTCAGAGATGCTCCTGCCTCCCAGGAGAGGGAAACGACCCAGGATGGGAGCACCATCAAAACTGCCAAATCCAACGAAACAAGGAAAAGGTATGGGCTGGCAGCTGGTGCCTTTCCACAGAGAGGTTTAATAGGATATGTGCTGCTGGTTGCTGAAAGGTTTGGCACTCAGGCTCTGCATGTGGCAGGTGGCTCCTCTCCATGATGTATCCTTGGCATAACACTGGTCTGTGCTGGGTGTGTAAAATTGCTGCAAAATATGAGATAAAACCAAGTGAATTCTTACTGAGGAGGTGAAGTGGCTTTTGTGTGCATGTTGGTGGTGCACAAGAGATGAGCCCAAATGAAACATGTAGCATGAACACAGTAATTTCTCAAGGAACCAAAAGACAGGTCCTCAGCCACTGTAAATTGCTGTCACTCCACTGACAGGCTCTGCCACTCCAGAGTTGGACCCAATACCTTCACTAGCAGAAGGGGAAACCCTAAACACCCACTAAATTATGGAAAACCTCTAGATCCAAAGCATCTACAGCAGGACAAATCTTCAGAAGTGTAAGAATAGACTACATAACGTCAGTGTCTAGGGTGAAGTGTCCCAGGTTTGCACTCTCTTCATATGAAGTCTCTAGGCTTGTAGGATCATGGATTCAAAATCCCCGGGGAGCTATATGGCTCCTCTTCTCTGCTGCAGGGTCCAACACCCCCCTAACTCAACTTTATCTACCTTATTTTAAAGTCTTCCACTGGTGGGATGATCACAACTTCCTCCAGCAATCTGTTCTCTCCTGCCTTTCCTGTTAGGAAGTTTTACCTCATGTCTGCCCTCACCCATGAACAGAATAGCTGAATATTCCTTGTCTCGGTCCTTGCAGGCAAGGAAAGCAGCTTATCCCTTTATCCCCGCTGTTTTGCATGCTTTGAGGCTAGTTTTTCCTTGATCCACTCTCCTTGGCATTAAATGAGAGTGGAGCTGAGGATGGATGCTGAAGGGAAGAGAGGGAAACAAACCTGTTAGGCAAAGAGCCTGAATAGAGGTGGCTGTTGTTGTGTAGCTCACAGGCATTCCACAGGCCTGGCCTTTTGAAGGGATTTGATAACATACAAGAAAAGCAGCTGACTAATGCAGAGAAATTCTAGAGAAAACCAAGCCTTCCTAGCTAACTCACCTCATCTTGTCCAATATTTCCCCCTTTGGAATAATGGGAAAGCTTGGGATACTC
Organism: Hypocryptadius cinnamomeus; assembly: GCA_013400635.1. Lineage (NCBI taxonomy): Eukaryota > Metazoa > Chordata > Aves > Passeriformes > Zosteropidae > Hypocryptadius > Hypocryptadius cinnamomeus. Next base: position 60,277 of record VYZP01079923.1, on the reverse strand, counting down.
AGCACAGTATGTGACAGGGACGTGCTGGAAGGGGAAGGTGTCAGCCAGCATGGTATCGGGCTGGAGGATAGCAGGGCTGGGTAGACGTCCCCAGTGGTCATCAGCTGAGGTTTTCCCTGCAGAAAAACAGACAGAAGGATCCTGAGCTGGTGCCTGGTTTGTCATATCCCTTTGGCTGTGCAGTAAATCACCTGGAACGTGGGAAGAGCTGTCTGCAGGGTGTACCAGCAGAGAAGAGTGAGCCAGCTGCAATTGGATGTAAACTGTTATTTTGCCATTTAATGCCAGTGAGGTGTTGTTAAGGCTACAAGTCATTGAAATGTGAGGGTTAGGTCCTACAATCCATGTGAACCTGTCCCTTTCAAAGCCTTCCACCCTTTGAAAAAATAACTGGAAGATGACCGTGACACCCGCAGCGGTTGCTGGTGCTGTTCAGGTCAATTCTTTGCAGGAATTGTTCTTTAAAATGTTTTGAAACCTCTCCAAAGCCATGTGTAAATACACCTTAAAAAATGTAAACCAGCCCTGTTAATTAATCCTCTAACCAAAGTGATTAAGCACTTCACTCAGTCCTTTGAGTGAGCGCAGAAATCCCCCACTTAATCTGCTCAATTTTAAACAAATGCTGATAAGCAAACTTGATCTAGGAAAGTTATTCTCATTATAAAATGTGCTGAACCTTGGTGCTCTTCTAAGCAAATAGCTAAGAGTTAGTTTTCCCTCCTTCTGGGTGATTACTTGAGTAAGTAAGAACATGTAGAATTTCAGTATTTTTGATTCCCAGGAGCTGTGTCTGGAAATGGAATTTAATGGTTGCTGAAGATGAAGAAATAGTTCTTGCCCTTTATGTATTTGCTCTTTCATTCAGGGTACTTTACAGCCTGGAAAGGTCAATTCAAACCAGACAGCCATGAAGTGGCTGGTAACTGATCAGAGTATCTTTGCTGTCACCACTGAAAGAAACTTCTCAGTTAATAATATGAGGACCACTTAAAAAGGATGAATATTAGGATTAGTGTCACCACAGAAATCATTGTGCAAGCTATCCATGCTCACTTCTTTTCTGTGTTCCCAAGTTGAGCAGATTTTCTTCAGGTGTTGGTCTGTCCCTGGATAGATCTTTTTTACTGGGCTGGGATTATCCATTTAGCAATGACAGACAGGTGTATAGGGAGGAATCCTGCTTCTCAAGAATACTTATTTTCAATAGTATTTCCAAAGGAAACCCTCAGGCTGGACTGAGTGGGGTTGCATGCTGAATTCTCCTAGAGCCCTGTAGCTGGAAAGAGCCTGTCTCAAATGATACATATTTCCACTTAGGCTATCTTCAAAAGGGAATCCCCAAGAATTGCTTTCCTCATATTTGTCCCTTGCTGTTCTGACCACAGCAAATGCTTTCTACTTACACCGGGCAGGGTGGCCAGACCTGGAGGTAAATTAATGTTTCAAGCTGATGATACAGTATTGGCAATGATTTACAGGATGGTTTTGACAGTTGTTTTGTTTTAGTACCATTTTCTGGTTATAAAACCATTGTGACAGCAATAGAATTTGATTTGATTCTTTTTCTCTGTAAATGGAAGCCTCTGTGCCTAGGCCCATTTTTTTTTCTTGAATGTAACCTCTTTACATCAACCTGTCACTGCCCATGACAACTCAGTGGTAGATTGCAGATAGATTTGTGAATAACTACACAGATCCTGTGCAGAGTTTTCATTCCCTTTGTGGCAGTTTCACATGTAGAAAACAAGTGACTGTGTCTGGGTGCAGACTAGCACCAAATGTACTATTATCTACTGTGGCCTGCTTTTGCCACCTTGTGCATTAGGATTTGAGTGACTTGTCCACCCCAAAATGCAGAGAGGCTGTGGTGGAGTTTGTTCCCAGCACAGCCCAGAGCATGCTGCTCATTTCTGCCCCTGCTTCTCGCTAGGACTGAATGCACAGCGGTTCTGCCCTGCCCTCCCTCCTCACCCTGGGCAGGGACCAGTTTCAGGACAAGGTTATGCAATGGCGGATTAAAATCAGCATTTTCTTAGGGGTTTCAGCCAATGAGGGTGCTGGTTAAACCAGGGTATGTGCCAAAAGGAGAAAAGGAGAAATTTCTTACCACGTTGTGTGTGCATATGTGCAAAGTGAGTGAGTGTATTTTGCATTGTGTCTGACAACAGCTGACTGTAAATGCAGGCTGAATAATAAAGGAATCGATTTAGCCATGCATCCTAAAACAAAGGTCTACTTTATTTTGTCTGGGTTAATGACCCTGAATTGACAACGGGACTTTTTGTCCTTGTTGGTGTCGCTTTTATCATTGTGGGGCTTGTGCATGAGGAGCAGTTGCATTCCAAGCCACCAAGATGCCCATCAGCCCTGAACTAATTGGGAAAGTCGTGCTCACCTCCCATCACTCCGCTCCTGCCTTTACCGTGTTGCTGCGTGCTGTTTCTATTCTGTCTCCTTTTGGTACCAAATCAGACCTGAAAACTCAGCGATGCAAACCGTGCGAATGAAATAACCTTGAAACGAGGTTGAGGAGGAAGAACTCACGTCCTGCCTTGTTGCTATGGTTACTTGCAGCCGCTCCCCGAGCCAGAACGGCTCCATCCTCAGCAATGGGTCGGGAAAGCCCAGCTCCGGCCGGAGCTCCCTGCAGAAAGTGATGGCACCGCAGAAAGCGGCCAAAGACGAGGGGAGGAAAAGGAACGGTGAGAAGGGTTCGTTGTGCTCGCTCCCACTGCCACACCCACACAGGCAACAGTTGAAACCAATTTTTTGTACCTTCAGCAGTCCCATGGCATTCTGTGTGTGGCTCATTTGCTGGGTTTTCTCCTTTATTGCTTTAACTGTTTCTCCAGATCCCATGAAACATCATGATGTATGCTCTGGGTGTGGGCCTTTGCAAGTTTTCTTGCTTTTTTGTTTTCCCCCTTTTTTTCTTTTTTCTTGGAATACCAGTAAACTAGTGAAGAGGGCTTACAGCTTTCTTTGTTTTGTAGTTCCCTAAGATGTTAATTTTCTCTGCTGCTAAGCTGGCCCAGATCTGATGAAGATGGATTAATTAGATAAAAATTAATTTGAGAAAGTGTGAAACATCCAGTGCTTTGTCTTTCCTCACATCCTTGGAACACCTGTTTGTCATTAACATTTACTGTCAGCTTTTCCTGAATGCACCTGGGATGTCACACTGGATGTTTCTTACAAGACCTTGGTTGATGGTGGTGACCTTGTGACTTGAGATGGATCAGTGATGATCCATGATGGATGAGAGAAGTACCCAATCCCATTTCTTCCTTGCTTTTCATCTCTTTGCTTATTTTTCCTGAGTTATAGCTTTGTTCCCATAGCTATGTTTTCCTTATGAATAGAAAACTGGCTAACAGGTTCTAAGTTTCAGAGGGGTTAATTATTTTGTCACTGTATGAAATGTAGCTCATTTTACAAGACAACAACATTTGTGTTTTCCACAGTTAAAAGCTGTAATTTATGATGTCTTTTTTCTTACCCACCCAGGAAAGCCAATATTCAAACCAATGCTAGGTGTTGTTTACATGAGTAGACAAAATATTTTAGAGAAGGTATTTTGTATTTTGTTAGGTTTTACATCTTCAAAGAAAATAGGTAAGAACTCAGTTTTGCTTGTTTGTTTAAAGAATTGACTAGCACCTAGCATCCTTTCTTCTGATCTGGGCTGTAGTGCATTTCTAGAACATACACATGCTACCTAAATAAACCTCTGAATGTAATGGGAGGAAATACTGACCCTTCATTTTAAATCTTAATTTCATTAACATGTAGGAGAAAAAACTTAGGAGAAAGAAAATTTAGGAGCAACCTGTGCATGAGACACCTTATCTGTCCTCCTGGTAGAAAGTTCAGCTCCTTCTGGTAGAACTCTCTTCACTCAACTGCCATGGCACTAAAAATGGTCATCTGGCAGAATGTGAAAGGAAGTAAATGCCTTGCTCCCTGGTAAAGAGAGGGGAACTTTTTAGCTGTAGGTGTATCTTTTAATGTATGTCTAGGAGAGTTTCCTTTAACAACTCTTTCAGAACAGCTTCTGAGAAGAAGGACGTGGTCATGGCAGATGAAATGACCTCCCCTTGTCAGAATTAATGGAGTTCAGTTTGGAGCTGTGTGATCCCAAAAAGGCTATTGAAATTGAAATTAAAATCCAAAGCCTCAAGGCACCCATTACTTCTCATCACAGAGCCTGCCTTTAGTTCCCCCTTGCTGTGATCCTGAACACCATTGTCACCTTGGACAGTTTGTACTTTCTGCAGGGTTTCACCTTTACCAGAGTGTTTAGCATCCACAGAAGGTGGTGTCTGTTCTTCCTTCCAGTTTCAGAAGGAAGCTGCTTTCTCCCAGTTGTTTGCCTTAGCCCGCTCCAGCTCCCCAGCCTGGCTGGTGGCTTTCACACAAATGTTGGCACAAGCAGCAGCAGATTTTCTTCTCTGAGAAGCAGCATCTTCAAGCTGGAATGAATCCCTTGATGGTCACATGTTGGATATGGGGACTCCAAGTCAGAATGGCTCATTAGTTGCCATAGTTACAGACCAATTTTAGATTCTATTTCTTGCTGACATTTAGTTACAGGGAGGAATGACAGCACTGGATGTTACCTCAGTATTTAAATTCTATATGGCTTGTATCAAAATTGACTCCACATGGAGTGTGTCAGGGCTGTGAGTGAACAATGTGAAACCAGCATGGACTGACAGGCTTGCCTTCAGGACCTGATGCTTTGGAGGATCAGGAGAATTCTTCAACTGAGCATTATTTCTACAGAAAACACAAAATATCTACTTGAATCAAACAGTGATAAGATTTTGTAAGATAACGACATGTTTTTTCTTGAATAACACTTATTATATTAATAGGAAGTTTTCTTTCTAAAAGTTAATGGATTCTACATTAATTTGCTTTAGGCACTTAAAAAAACCCCAAACATTTTTTAAAAAGTGCCCAATTATGTATGTTAGAGGACTGTAATATGAATGAATCAGCCAACAGAGGTACTGGTGGTTTCTGAGATGGGTTTGTGAGAGAATGTGGAAAAGAAGAACAGGATATTAGCAGTTCTGCCCATCATTTATCAGGCCAAACATCATTCAGGGTGAAGCAAATGGCTGAACCCTCTCAGACCTAGAGAACTAAACAGCCCACAGTGCAACCTTTCAGCAGCTCCTCACTAAATGAGGCCAAGGAAATTGATGTAGGTTGTTTTTTCAACCTTTAAGTGCTTGATCTTGCAACCTTCCCATTAACATCTTTGGAAGAGTGTGAGTGCTTGTTTCTTTTTTTAGAGAAAACCAAAAGTTGTGATTTGCTATCAATTCTTAATGAAGCATATGACTCCTCAGCTTTTGGGGAACTTGTGAAGTTAAGACCTTGTGTAGTTGAGCTCAGGTTTATACTTAAACCTCACCACCACAGGTGGAGATGTACAAGCAGCATTCCCCAAGAGTCAAACTTCTTTGTGTAAGAAACCTTCCCCAGCTGGACCAATTTCTCATTTTCCAATCATGTGGACAATGTCTTTCAGACATCTGTCTGAAAACAGATGTAACTTTTCAGAAGTCATTCAGTCAAGGGCCTCACTCCTTTTTAAAATACCAGTCTCTAAGACTATAATTTCTTTTGTCCAGACAAGAGCTGTCTACAGGAGCAAAGCAGCAGGGAAAAAACTTATCTGTATTATTGGTTTAGCTAAAATCAAAGGGATTTTTGGATGTAACTCAGCCAAGCTATGATACATTGCCTCCTTTACTCTACAGAAGAGTGGGCCGCTAGTTTTCACTCTGTCTGATGTGGCAGCTCAGCATCAGAGCCTGTTTTTCTGAATTTCTGAGCAGTTGTCTATGGTGACTCAAAATAAAGTGAAATATGGCAACAGCAATGTTGTCTGGTGGCAGCATGGACACAGAGTTAGCTGGGGGATCTGGTGGATCCCAGCAAACATCCAGCCCCCTCTTCTGCCTTTTTGTGCTGGGTGAAGTACAAGTCAGAATGGAAAGGGCTGCATCCAGAGGATCATGGCCAACTGGGACAGATCTCTGGAGGTAAGATCCAGTCAGAAAGGAGCCCTGCATTGAAGCACCTCTGCAGATTTGGAGTGAGATGATGCCTGTGTCTTTGAAAGGCTAAGAAATCAGAGTGCTGGGAAGAATTTGTGGTGTTGGGAAAGGACTCTACTCTTTTCATGCTCCATTTCCTCATCCTGAAGCATTATTTTAATTTGCCCTCAAAAGGGTAATAGGGGATTTCATCTTTACCTCCTCACAGCAAACTCCTAGGCTTTTTGGAGTAATTTGCTACTTTGAACCAGAGGGGGGTAAAAATCCCAAAGAATAAACAAAATCCACCCGTTCAGCTGAAATCCTCTGCGTTGGCACCAGTTGCTATTGAACCTCCCAGAAGCTTTACACATTGATTTCCTCTTCTCCCAAGATCTCAGCTTGTGTGACACAGACTAATTCTTTCCCTTACTGTTTCTATTTCTTCCACTGCCCTTGTTCTTGTTGTTTATTTGCTTTAAATAGTGAGAGCACTGTGACCCTGCTAGCATTCTGCTGGTGACTGTGAACCATTTTTTTTCTTCAGACTTACTCAATGTAATTTCTTTTTTTTTTTGACCTTTTTTGGTTGCTGTTCTCAACCAAATACTGCATGCTTTGTTGCTAAGGTGCCTGTTGCAGCAAATCTCTGAGGGATCTGGGATCTGCAGGTGGTCACACAATTAAATATTTCTTCATTCATGTTTGCCTTCCCCTCTGGATGACTTTGGCTCTGCCACTAATGGAGTCTGATAGGAGTTTTCATCCAAGCAGTAGTTTAAAGAGCATGTAGGTGTTCATGCCATCAGACCCAGTACCAGTCTGGATGGCTGGGATTTTTCACTAATATGTCAGCATTGAAGAAGACAAATGCACAGTTTTATTGTGCAAACAGAGAACTATTTTTGCAAAGGCTTTTAAAACTCCTGGGGACCATTTCCTTAAAGAAGCTTCTGTTGTAGGCTCTCATGTCTTCCCTGTCTTTGTGTGTTCATCATCCTTGTCAGTTAAATGATTTTCTTTTAATTAGTGAACATACCTACTTATTAAAGAAGTGTCAGGCAAGAAAAGGGGCTGGTGGATTCACTGGAAACATTATGGAATATGTGGTCTCTTTTTGAAAGACTTTGATGTTCAGAAAGATGAGACAGATGTAGGAGAAGACATAACCAGAGAGAGATCCTTGCTCCTGCTTATAAGGACAGGAAACCTTCATAAAAAGGGAACCAAACCAGCAGCTAAGGGACAAATACCCACCCTGTGTACACAGCTTCATTGGAAACCTGCAAATACCACCGTGGAGATCTCAAATGACCTGCTCAGGTGGCTCCAGCTTCAGGATCCCAGGCAAAGCCAGGACCGCAACAATTCAGGCACATCATTGAGCATTTAGCAGACTTTACACCCAAGGAAATACTGTCCAGGAGGAATCATGAGCTGCTCCCATTAGTCTGTAAGCTGTCTGCTTCTGAAAATACAATATTTGTGCTGTTTGTGAGAGGTTTAGCATTGCAGTGTCTCAGAGCTGGGTGTAATTGTGGAAGGGTGTATGTGTACACAAGTGTTGCACTGCGGTATCTTACAGACAGGTATTTCTGTCCTGGGTAGGTTCAGATACTAATGTTGGGAAAGTTGTATTTTACTTATAGGCCTATAAACTCCTTCAGAAACAGATGGTTTTTGTATTGCTTTGTATGGCTTTTGTACTGCAAAAACCTCTTTGTGTCTTTCTGGAGATAGTTATCTGACCAATAGAATGACTTGGATGATATAGAAAAAAGTCTATTTTTTTTCTCTTTATATAGAGATTTTATCTAAAATGAAAATTAGTTCCCCATTATTAAATCATATTCAGGAGTCAGGATTTTTGTTTGAAATACTGATACCTGGACTTTTTCCTAAGGAGCTTTTTTAGATAGATGACACTGCTTGCACTTTGTCAAACTGCAGGTATATTCTGTGGGTATGGTTACAATGTTTGCCTTCCCTTCATCTAAAACATATCTTCAAAAATACTTCATTGAGGGATGTAAGAAAAGGCAGAGCATGTCCACCTTCTTGCAGGTGTTTCCCAAGTTTTGGCCTTATGTGTTTTTCTCTATTGATGTCATTCTTTTTCTGAGGGCTTCCAAGATCTTTCTGAGGAGGACAGCACAAATCTTTGTTTCAGGTGTTTGGCTGGAAGGTTACGTGATTCACAGGCAATTTAAATGTCCTTAATTTTATTTATTTATTTAAAGTGCAAGTATTTCAGTCCCTTTTTTTTTCTTCATTCCAGCATATTTTGATGAGGGAGAATGGAGGAAAGACAAGGTAGAGGGAAAGAGAGAGGAGACAAGGAATCTTCCGTGGCCCTCATTGAAATCTTTGGCTCACAAAAATATCAATTTTTTTTTAAATTTTACTTTAAATTATTAACTAGATAAAACCACACTACTTCACCTGCCTAATTGTTTTTTAACCATTCAGAATTGCAATCGCAGAGCCCCTTTTCCATGGGACCAGCTGGTCACGAGTGGGCAGCACCACCTGCTGGCATTGCCGGCTGGAATAAAACAGAGCTGTGTGGAGATGGGAGGACAGCATCCTCCCATCCTGGGGCAAACCTCGTGCTCTGATGGCTGCAGAGGTGTGGAGACAGAGCTTCAGGGATGCTGCTGCTCCTCAGGGACCCAATGCCACCCTGCTCTTCACTGCACCTGGCACTTGACCTGCATCAGTGATTGCTCTGGATAGATCTTCATCATGTGCTGCAGCCACAGAAGGATTAGGAGGAGTAATTCAATCTCAGTGGATCACGTGGCACGAGATATCTGGCACGAGACATTTCAGAGGTGGGAAGTTGCTGTTAAGCAGTGATTAAGTTGGGGTTTGCTCTTTTCTGCCGCTGAGCTTCTGAGTCTCACTCTGTGCTTACACGGTGCAGGCAAGAGTAGAAGAACTCCACAATAGTGATGGAATGCATCTGTTTGGAAACAGAAATTTAAAACATCACTTTTAAACCATGTTTCCTATATATTTCCTATATATTTCTATAAACTATAACAAGCAAGGGTGATTATTGTGAGTGACTATAAAGAATGTGTGGGCAGTTTCCTGAAGTTTCCCATGCTGGCCAGTTGCTCACCCATGGATGGACTGGCCCAGGGCAGAGATACACAGCAGAAACAAACACTCCAGGACTTCTCCAGCATTTCTCTGAACTTCCTTTGGTTTGTTTTTCAAAGTTTGGAGGTTGTTATAGTTCAGTCATGTCATAAATGGTTGCTGTAAATTCTCTTGGGAGTCGGTGCACAGGAGCAAAGGATGAATTTCCCAGTGCTTGCTACAGTTCCCTGCCAATGCAGATTATAGCAGTGTGCCAGGGGCTGCAGACCACAGGCTCTCTTTATCACCTACCAATGAAAAAGGGGCAGTGGGGGAAAAACCTCCTTTTACACTATAAATGAACAAACGCTAAGGTAAGGTGGCTTAAAATTCCAGTTTCTAGTCCCATTTGGCTCTCATTTCCATGCTGGTAGCACTGCAGTAGGTGCAGGAGTTGTGCTCACCTTTGAGAGGGCTGATACTGAGAGTGCTCTGTGGTGTTAGTGCTCCCCATCAGAATTAGCTGTCATCTGTGGCTTCTGATTCTTTTCACCCTTAATTTTTCTTTCCTTTAATGAGTCCCAGAAGAATTCTCTTTCATTAAGAAAAACTCTTGGTTTCTGCTCCTGTAACGAGGTCTGAGGGAACGCCCCATGCATCTGCAGGTAGCTGAGCTCTCTGTGGCTACTGGGTTTCAAAATCCCCCCAGGGAAGAGCATCAATACTTCACCTTTATACTCACTGTAACATGTAACATGGGGTCAATGCCAGGCAAGGATCCCCTCATTCCCTGGTCCTGCTGCTGTGGTGTCCAGGTAGTCCTTGGCAGTGTGGGTCACTGTCACTGGCCAGGCTCGTGAGCTGCTCGTCCCACTGAGCACACACATCTGGAGTGTTTGAGCAACCCCAGGAGGGACAGGGCCATGCAGGACTCACTGAATCCTCGATGGTGTTTGGACAGTTCTGTGGAGCTGCAGGGACAATATTTAATGACACAGTGATTTAACCCATCTATTGCTCAAAAGCTCAAGTGGTGCCAACTCCAGTCACACAGAGCACAGACAGAGATAATGAGCTTACTCAGTGGGTTCATATTCTATGTTACTGCTGTCAAATATTTTCTTACCAAAATCATTGGCTGTCTAAACTGCTGAGTTTATACAAGTCCATTGTAGTTTGTGCAGTGATTAAATATTAAACCAGAGTTTATTTTCAGAGGAAATAAATTTAGAGCAGACCACTTTGTTCTTTAGCAGAGGATCTCTGCTCCTGTCAGCTAGGAGATGGAGCAAGCATTCTTCTCTCTAATAGCATAATTATTCAAAAATGTTTGCAAGGATCTCTTTGTAGAATTTGTGCTCATGCTTTAGTGTCATTCTTTCATTTCAAAATGTGGGTAAGATTTTTCAGACTCAACAGCTGACAAAGTGATGCAGGTTTGCAAAGAAAATTTGGAGGAGAAAGGGCCCAATTGCATGTGGGAGGGTTATTAATTTATATAAAAATCTAAAACTAAAGCTGCTTTGCCATGCTGTTTAATTTTAAAGATTTACAGAAGCCTTTTTCTGGTTCTTAAGAAATTGTAACAGTTTAACTTCACAGAGACCTGAGGTACTGCTTGCAAAGCAAAAAATTAACATAATATTAGATACCATCAGTTTCTTAAGCATTTTTAACACACAGCAGAAAATGCTTTTATTTTAATAAATGTCATTTTTAGCATCAATAAGTTTTGAAAAATAAACCTACTTATTTTAGCAAATTTTGAGTATGCCCTTGCAGCATAAGACAGGAAAAAAGCTGCACTCTTGGGTTTGATCAGGTGTAGCTACTGATGCCTTGGCATGTGGGCACCTGTGTGTGTGTGTGTTTCCATGTGAGACCTAGGAAAACATCTGCCTTAACTTTCACTGTCATTTTCATACCATTTCCTCTGTTGTTCTTCTCCTTTTTTCCATCTTATTAGCATGGATTGGAACCTTCTTTGGGGAAGTAGGGACAGACAATCCTTTGAATACATAATGTTTCCTGTGCTCTAATGGGATGTTTTTCCCCGGTGTAAAGGTCTCCCAGGCCTGCACTTCGAGTACACTGAGCACATCATTAATCCAAAGCGTGTGCTTGCTGAATTTCCCCTTGAGCAGGCAGCAGAAATGTCTGTGTCTTTGTGCTGAGTGAGTTTGATGTGCTCTAGTGGCCGTGAGTGATGAAGAGGAAGGAGGGATTCTCTTTGATAATGTCGCCAAGTCTGCCGTGGACCCCTTTGACACCTCCTCGGGCTCGGTGCAGCTCATCGCCATCAAACCCGTGGCCCTCCCTGCTGTCCATGCTGCTTCAGAGAGGAGCCAGGAGTCTGCCATCACCAATGGGGAGGTAAGGACTGCCTGAGAAGTGTCTCCAGGTGTTTCCTTGGCTACAGCCACAAGTGGAAGGATCTTAAGGCTGTTAGAGTTGAGGGCTGCTAGGAGCATCTCACCTTTACGCTACATAAAGTTCCATTAGCGCTGTGGGCTCGGAGACCTGAGAATTTAAGATCTGCTCTTTCACAATGCACGTGTGAATGCCTGTGACCTTGGAAGAGGTGATTTTCTGTATTCCTACCCTCCCAGTCTCCCTCTCTCCTATTTAAAAAAGTGAGTCATGAAGGCAGAAATCAGAATCTTTTCCTATGTGAATTCTGTGGCTGGGTATGAAAATATGCATAAATCATCTGGGTGCCAGGCTAATCTTTCTGTACTGAGCAATGTATCTCTCAATCAGAGTGAGAAGGGGGGCAGTGGCACCGTGGCCTTGCTCTGCACTCCAGCCTGTGCACAGAAGATGCAGTTGTTCTGAAGGAAAAAAGTGGGATGGCACAAATGCCTGCTCCAGATGCTGGCCAAAAAGCATGCTTTGACTGTAATACTTATACTCAGGTTTTGATGTAGATCTAATCAAGACCAGTCCCTTTACAAAGGACTGAGGCTTTTATGAAGTTGTTGAATGTGATGGGGACAGGCCACAGAGGTGCCTTGTTTACAAACTCACATTGCAACAGTCATTTAAACAGCTAAAAACAGTTTAAAAGCAGCAGGGAGGGCTGCTGCCAGGGACACTGTAAAAGACTGAGGTCCCATGTGGGCCTGGATTATTGCAGCATGTTGTGCTCCATTTCATACTTGTGTTTTAAGTCGTGATGTGCCATGTAGCTTCCAAATTCGGAGAAAGGCTTATTTAGCTGTCAGCATCTCTTTTCTGTAAGGCAGCAGGATGACACTGCTGCTGCTGTGTGCACCCTTACACACATACTTCCTGTAGTTTGAGGAGACTGTAGAATTTGACTCTGGAAGCACAAAGCTCAAGTCAATCCCTGTAACTTGCAGTTTGAAGCTGGAGGGAAGTTTTTTCAATACTTAGGAGAAACCATGCAACTAGGCTGTACCAGGATGGACCCAACACTCCTTTCTTTAAGGTTCCTCTGACAGGAGCCCATAAGAAAGCATATAAACAAAATAAACATTTGATGACATTTCACTGGAGTTCTTCCCCAGCCATCAGTGGTGACTTGTTTCAGGTTTTGTGTGGTCAGGGGGGATGTCTCTGTACCCCAGCAGAGTTTTCATGGGTGAGCTGTGCCCCGAAGCACGCGTGGCGCTGGGTCACGGCAGTTGGCTGACACCACTCGTGTTTTTCCTCAGTGGGTGTCTCTGAGTCACTGTTGTAATGGTACACAGTTTTTTTAGGCTAAAATTATTTAACCATCTGCCAAGCCATAAAAATGCAGCGACTCTGTTCACTTGCAGTTCCTCGCTGCTTGCAGATGGCACGGTGTGCTACAGAGGGATGACACACGCGGCACATCAAACACGCGCTGACGAGATCCTTTGGAGGTAGCCAGCCCACCAGCAGCCCTGACACATCTTCTTGCCTTTTAGGTGAACAAGGCTTTGAAGCAGAAGTCTGATATAGAGCACTACCGCAACAAGCTGCGCCTGAAAGCCAAGAGGAAAGGGTACTATGATTTCCCACAGGTTGATAATAGCAAGGCGCTGACAGACAGAAAAAGGATGTATGAGAAAAACCAGAAAGAACTTGACCATATTTTGGATCCAGATGCAGATGTCTCATCTCCATTTGCTGAGCCTAAGAACAGGTGAGACTTTTTATTTGCAATTCTTCATCTGATGTCCTGGGAGTCAGAGGGGCCATTTTAATGAGCCAGGTGTTTGTTGTGTGGTCACTGGTCCCTTCTGCTTTATGAAGAAGATTCATGCAGCCCATGGAAAACATGTTCTCTGGTAAAACTGCAGTGTGATAAAAACAAACAAATGAAAGAAAAAAAATGAGGGAAGGGACTGTTGCAAGTTCTTGTGAGTAATTCTCGAAGGTAAACAGAAAAAGTGGTAGTAATGTTATTGGTGATACTCAGAGCAGACTTTAGGCAGGAAGTTAGCATCTGAATTGGTTCTTTTTCAAAATACAGTGGTGTTACTGTTTTGTCATTATTTTAATCTGAATGTAACTATTGCAGAGGGCATGAGATAGCAGAACCAGTGCATTGTCCCTGTAGGTCCTGCAGAGATAGTATCTGTAAGATGTTGTGTGTGCCTGTTGTTGGTGATCTTCCTGTGCCTTTAACAGAGAAATTCATAATTTGCTCATCTGTCACGTGAAGCTGGCATGTTGTATAACATTACCAATGTTTGATTAACACTTCACTGTCTCCTGAGGATGGCACAGCAGTAGCATTCAAAATCCCATTTTAGAAATGAGGGGGGAGTGCAGGTGCTGATTGTGCCTGAGCCGCTGCCGTGGGTGGGTGCTCTGTTGCTAGTGCTCTCTGAAACACAAACTGGCACATTGGAAAGAGGAGATCACACCAGTCCTACCCCACGAACCACACAGTATGCAGATCCCTCTTCCTTGGAAGTTCTGGCGGTGTGAGGGATGATAAGAGCGTGTGTTTGCCATTACACCTTGCACAGGAGGACTCTGGTTCTTGCTATAATCAGGGACTAACATCAGATCCATGAGAGAAAAAGGGATACTGAAGCACCTTTCCCCTGGAAATGGCCCTCATGTCTGGAGGTGCAATCTTGCATCCCATCTCCTGGAAAGCTCAGACCAGAATTTTCCTATGAGTGTGAATGGACTGCAATCAGAGCATTGCTGGTGACACAGGTATTCCACACGGTGCAACTGCAGCAATTACCCTCGGGGCACAGGCATGAAAAAGACTGTAATTGGGATTACAAAAGCACTGTTGGCTTGGAATATGGGCAAAAGCTGAGATCAGATGTGTTTCTGTAGGTCTAGAGTTCAGTGGCTGAGGGATACTGCCCTGGAAGAGCTGTTTGCCAGGGCTGCAGTGGTGACTGAGGAGAAAAGGCTGATTCAGCTGTATGTTATGTTCTTACTGGAGGTCCTGGGGCACCATTTCTTTGTGCAGTTTTCCAATTTATTATGCACTGAGAAGGTAAGAAATGGAGCCTTTCCTTACATGGGAGCCCTGCTCTGCACACTCTGTCCAGGACGTACAGACAGAGCACTGGGAATCCATGTTGAGGAATGCATTTAGTCCAGGGAGCTGGAAAGTTCCCTCAACACATTGGTGTGGCTGTGACTGATTGAGGCATTAGTTTGGATGCTCATTATGTGTCACATGGCTCACAGGAAGTGTTTGAAACATGAAACTGAAGCTTTAACACAGCCACGTGCTTTTTCTTAAATACACTGATGTTTGTGCACGTGCCAGTGTGTGGGAAGATCCCATACATTTTTTCTTGTGTTTTTTCTTGTGTGTTGTGTAAATTTGTCACAGTCTATTTGAGCCAGTGATCCCTGGCATGACAGAAACTACTGGGGGGCAGGTAAACTCCTGTGGAGGAATGATTCCAAAGGTTCCAGCCGCACCGTGAAAGGCTGGCTGCTGGACTTGTTAAATATATTTTCTGTATCCCCACATGAGGAGAGAGAATCGCTTTTGATGCACTTTCTGTGAAGACACAGAACACTTAATGAACTTTACAGATGCTGCAGATGTTTCCAAACAAACCAGCTCTGAATTCTGGGCTACAATTTCCACACTAAGACCTGGAACTGAATTTGATGTGCTGCAACACACATGACAATTATTGTCCTTATTTTTCTAACAAAAATAAGATGGCCAAAATGTTACACTGCTGGAGGAAAACCTTGAAAAATACTACAAGGTAATGTGGGGTTTGGTTATTGATAAATGAATCAATGCAATTGCATTTCTGTAATGAAATAAAATTGCTTTAAAAGCAATCTGGGTAAGCATATAAATGAAAAAAATTTCCATCTTTTTCTGCTTTGAATCATTGTTACAGCAATTAAAACTTGAAAAAAATGCAATTTTAAAAATTACATCACTAAAAACTAAGTCAAAGATTTCAAAGTTTCTAGGGAAAAGGTCTATTCTACTCTTTTCTGTTTTATATATATTCCTCTAACTTAAGTCACATTGTTACAGCACTTCCAAAATATATCAGAAAACAGGGATGCAGTTGATTACTTAAAGTTACCTTTATCTTTTGAATTAATTTTAAATGATATTTAAAAGTGATTTACAAATCATTGCTGCTAAATGATTTGGTTTTTTTCCAGAACAAAGAGCTTTGTGCTCTTGGTACCTTTCAGTCATCAGTACCATAATCCTCATGTTTTAAAACATTCCAGCTGTGTTCCCAGAAGGCACTTCCTAACCCATTTGAATGCCAGTTGTTCCTGTTCATACCTCCTTTCTCATTAGTAAAACTCTCTTAAATGAGGTAATTGGCAATCTCAAGGTAGTTTTTAAGAGCCTACTGATGAAATGCACTATTCTTGGATTTTCTTTAGTAGTTTGTAATCAGGTCAAGAATCTGCATGTTTTATAGAGCTGTATATTTGAATCCCTTAGAAAATATATTACAATTGCCTCAACTAAGTATTTATGGACCTATTGTAAAACATATGAACTTTTGGAGAGCTTTGATGTAAGGAGATGGAGATTGTCAGGTCTGATTACCCTGTGCATAACCCTGTTTTCTGTTAATATCAACAGTATAGTCAGAGAAAGACTATATAGGAAGAAAGAATTTACTCAGTATTATTTTTGTAGGGGAAACTTATTCCAAAAGCTCTGCTTGCCTTCTGCTTTGGCAGTGCATTTGGGACTTTCAAACACGAGCATGGGGATTTGTGATCAAAGGTCACACAGAAGTTTTGGAAAGTTGCCTTAAAACTGAGTACATGCCTGAGTAATTTATTTAATCAGAAGCGTGAAATTGGGTTTTTTTGTCCTACCTTTTATCCTGTCTGATCATGTAAATGTCCTACTTTCTGGATTTCTGCAAACCAGTTTCTGATGCTCTAATCTGTCAAGGCAAAAAGTGTTGTTAACAAGATCTGGAATAACTGAAGAATTATGAATTAATTTGGACTGTCTTGTCTGTTCATTTCATTGATGGTTCTTGAGATGTTAAACCATGGAGTGACTTGAAAGTGTGACTTCAGACATAACACTGCAACTTGTCTTACTTCACTATGAGCATTGGCAGGTCCTCTGTGTGAAATAAGCAGCACAGAGACATGTTAGATGACCTGATCTAATTTTAATATTCTGAATGGAGTAATTGCACAAGGCAGAAAAATAGCACGGCTAGGCAAAGATAAATTTGTATCAGGCTCTAGCAGTGTAATTACTGTGTTAATAAATGAAGCTGGCATGCCACTTTTTCATCTGTTACTGATCTACTTCAGGACCAGTGCTTCTCTGGAGTGTGCAACAAAATGAGTAATGGCCTGATACAGTATGAGAACAACTCATAAACTCTGCTGGTATATAAGTAGCCTTAAAAGATGAAGCATAAAGTTCCTCTCCTACCATTTGGCAAACCCTCCTGCAGATATGTACAGATCTGCTCTGTATTTCACAGAGGGATGCTGCATTTGTTTTTGTATAACCAGCAATAAGGGCAGAAATGGTTCTGCTGGAGAGGTTACTGGGTATTTTGGATATTCAGTTTTATTCTGCCTTTCTATTGCGTTTGCTTCCCCTTGGTTTGGAGGACCCAGCAGTGGAAGCTCAGTGCCCAGGGATGAGCAGCATTTTGTCCCAGTGAAGCAGCTGAATGCCAGGAAGCACAGCTCTCAGAGAAAGCTGTGGCCAGTCACCAAACTGGCTATTTAAAACCAGCATCTTGCAAGCAGTTTCCTCCCACTGCTGTGTTTCTTCCCATTCTGTGCTGGGGGTTTGTTTCACTGGAGCATTTTCCTGCTTCTCTCTCAGCGCTCAGGATCACCAACCAAAATCTCTGCTCCCCATCTGTGTGTGTGGGAGAGCCTGTTATTTTTTAATACGTTTTTTTAAATGAGTTTGAATCGTATCAGCTGAAGTTAAAAGGGTCCTGGTATCTTCTTGGGACATATTTCATCTGACAAGCTCCCACATACAATGTCCATGTCTTTAATGTAACTTTTATTTTCCTTAAACTGTAAAAAACAATTAATCATTTCTTCATAAGGTCACTGATTTCTTGTACTTCATATATATAGAAAGAATATCCTGTAACAAAGTGGCATTTTAATGAACAACATAATTTTAGATAAAAGGTGAGTATTGACAACTACTGCCTGTTATTATTTTTTGGTTTTTTTTTTTCATTTTACCATTACCATTTCATTTACATATTTTCTTTTTTTTTCTTTTTTTACATATTTTTTTTTTTCTCATTTTCCCATTTTGTGTTTTCTAGGCAGCCACTGAAGAACTCGGTGTACAGAAGCAGGCAGTCCCTGAACAGTCCCAGCCCAGGGGAAACTGAGATGGATCTGCTGGTGACTCGAGAAAGGCCGAGGCGTGGCATCCGGAACAGTGGATACGATGTAAGTACATTGGGTATAGGCAGAGAAATCTGCTCAGCAAAGCCTTCACTTGCTCCAGGGAGCAATTGATAAGCCACAAGACAGATTGCCATGAGATATTTAGTGCTGCAGGAGTTTATGGGCACTCAGCACCCTGAAAAAAACTCAGACTCTTTCATGTGCTTTATCACTCTACATCATCTTACAGTCTGAAATGCAAACAAAATGTTTGCCCTAACCCCATTATTTGCCAAAGTATTAAATCTTGAATTTAGATAGCTTTTCTAAGTGTGTGGCTACTTGACAGTGAGCTTTCTTCATTGCAATTAAAATCCTCTGTTTGTTCTGAAGAACAGCCTGGAACTGCTCTCTTGATTCAGAAGAATGAACTTCTGGGATTTTCACCTAAGTCTCAGTGCCAGTGTTTTGTGGAAATCCCCTAGGGACAGGTATTGTCCTCTTGCTCGTCAGAAGTGGGAGAGTTTTGTGTAGGTAAATGTCAAACCCAGCCAGAGGTGATGCTGCTTTGTGGTCCAAGGAGCTCATGCAGCCAGCACAAGGCAGAGGAGTTGTCTTGTGCAGTCTGAACAAACACTGGGTGCAATTTGATGCTGTGTGAACTCAGAAGGAGGATTAAAAATAGCCCCCACACTGGGGAAATGTTGAGGTTTTCAGTTCTCTGTCACGTGTACAAACTACTGTAGCTCAACCTGAAGATGAGTCCCTAGCAAGGGTCTAAACCATTCTGGAAAACAAGGAAATTCACCTGTGGTTCCCCATCCTCTAAACACTGTAGGTGAAAAACATTTTTTGTGGAGTGTGGGATTTCATTATCAGCCCTCTCTCTGCCAGGAATATGATTTTAGCAAGGAGGAAAAAAGTACCAAAGTTGGGGGGATGTGTTCAGGAAAGTTTAAACCTTTTACAAAATTCTTCAGGGCAGGTTGTAGTTGTCGGATTTCTGAAATGATTCCCTGCATTTGGACTCTTCCCAACAGACTGCAGGAGTCACGTGGGGCCGTGTGAGTGGGCTGACTGGTACACTACTTTCTGAAGAATTAGGATGCCAATACTATGCTAATAAAAGCTAGTTTTTCACAGGGGATATTTCCCTGGAAATCAGTGTTGAAAACATTCTGGGAGCAGGCACGGCGGCAGATTTTAAAAATATATTTCACTATATTGTGTATGCTATATATAAACCATATTTTAAAGAAAATTTGTTAAAAGCCTTGGAAGTAGATCAATGAGCTTATGCAGATTCTGAAGTGTCCTCAGAGTAATTACAAGCTCTGAGATGTGTGCACATCACAGAAAAAATTGCTTTGGTGCTGCAGTTGGGCGACCTGTCCCTGGCACAGTGCTTCACTGATAAGTTACATAAAATCCCTCTGCCCGATGCACTGCAGATTCACTGCAGTGCACCTCTTCCAGCTCTGAATGCATTTCCCACCTCAAAGTACAGAAATGCTGCTGGGAAATGGGACAGGATATTGAAATTTAGCTGCCAAGCCTGAGCCTGCAGCGTGGGCTGGTCCCCCACTCCTGCTTGAGGCTCCTCGGAACTGTGTCTGACAGGCTCTGTCTCCCAGGATACCCACTGATGGCTGCATCCATGGAATTCATGGATCTCACCAGCTAAACACCTCTGGAAATCTGACCTCTGAAAATGGGTGAGCAAGGGCTGCCTTGAGGGCTGACTCTTGTGCCCTTTCTGTTTCATACAGCAACACCTGGCACCCATTTTTGACATCCGATTTGTCATATTAAATGTTCCAGCCTTCTCAGACTGCTGCTAAACCCTTCCTCTCAGCATGTTATTTAGCAGCAAGTCCTGCCAAAGAATAGTAAAATCTGCATTTTATAAGCAGTGCCAAATAATTCAATTTATAAATCAAATAGTTTATATTGCCTTCATGTTGGGAGACTTTTTTACAGTATAAAAAATTGTGGGGGGAATTTGAGCTGTTACCAGTACACCCAGGTTATGTGTTGAGGTTTTTCTTCCCAACAGTAATAATGCTTTTATTTCTAAAGAAAAGAGACTGAGATCTCCCAGAATCTGTAAGAAAACTCCTTAAGAATTCCTCATTCATGTGCACAACCACAAGGTTCCCTTTCAATAACAGATTTCTAAATGCTTTTCTAAAACACTTCATTCATACTTTTCTAAAAGTACTTCATTCTCTATAATTAATTTTTGTGATATTTCTCTGAATTGTGGTTCTGTTTCTCAGAGCTAAAAACTGGTAAAGATATGAGGATAAAGATGCAATATTTTACATTTGTCCATATGGAATATGTAGCTTTTAATATTACTTTGGAGTGTTCATTCTACTGTTTGATGTTCTCAGTATATTATTTGTCTTTATAGTGTCTTTTATAAATGAATTATTATTGAACAGTGGCTAGCTTTCCATTTTAAAGAATCCCAACAGGTTTCACTATCATCACCTTCAACTAGAATTAGATTCAGGAGACTTTATTAACATGTTTATTTTCAACAAGTTCATGAACAACTGTGTTTAGAATAAATGACATAACAAAAGACTGTAGAACCTCTAGACTGCTCTAATGAGATTTCTACCAGAACAGAAAATATTTAGGCTGTTTTTGCCATAAAAGGAAGAAAATTACCTTATTATACATGTCTAAGAGATCAGCATACAAAAGAATTCATGGGCATAATTTTGTTGATATAGCTAAATAAATGCAATATAAATGCAAAGATTATAGATTCATGTTCACATAAAGAATTTTACTGATAAAGTTGCAGCAGCAGAATTATTCAAGAGGTATAGAAAGCCTGTTTCTCACTGCAGGGTTTTGTTTGCTTTCTTCATGTACCTCCAGTTAATTCTATTATACAGTAACTGTGCATGATTTTATGTAATGGTGGCCTCTACTTTTGATAACTACGTGTTTCAGTTGATAGGACAACAAATAACAAAATAACAAATAACATTCAGAAAGCGATAGGATGAATTGAAATAGATTTTAAAATATGAGGAAAAGAAATTGTTATTACTTTTCTCCAAAATCTTCATGTCAGTTTTATATTGATAAATCAAAGCTGCCTTAATGTTGGCTGCTATTATGAATCTTGTATACACGTGATATATTTCAAACATTCTGTGGGGGTCTAATGGCTTCACCAGTGAGTTGTAGTAGAAAACCTGATTTATTTCAGCATTGGGTATTAATAGGTCTATGTGGGATTCCACTCACATTTTTGCAGGCATGAGCAAATAGAAGAAGCATGGTTATTAATCATCCAGTTAGGACATTATGATTTCAGAGGCTCTTTGGCTGCACTTACACAAACTACCATTGCATTTTATAGTTAGCTTTGTAAAACGTGTCTGATTTTTATTTATTGTAGCAACACAAACACCATTGGAATAGAAATGAAGGAATGAAATGAAGGAAGAATTTTTAGTTGGAGATTTCCTACGAAGTTTTTCCATTTAAGATCATTTGGTGCAGTTGCATTCCCCTTCCCCCAATCTGATGTGTGTACCACTCGGGAAGCCTGAATTTGAGTTTGTGGTTTTGAATTTAGATAATATACTGTGTAACCATGACTATGTAAATTATGGTTAAATTCTAATGTGCAAATGTTTAATTTTTATCTTAATTTTTTTTCTTTTTTACTGCCATGCTTTCATTCAATACAAAATATAGCTATGCTTAAAACAGAGAAAGCAAATTAGTATTTTGCTTAGATTTATTAGCAGTTTTCACTACCAGTGTAACTCTTTTATGAGTGACTGATAACAGGAAAAGAACACCAGTTGGGTATTTTCCTCTGAAAAGGAATAAATATATTTTATGATTGTCCTACAAAAGCTTGGGGGCACAGTCACTTATCTATTCAGGTGTAGAAAAACTATTACAGGGGAAAGAAAATATGCCACACTAGGAGCTACAGAACACTGAAATGATCAGGATAGTGCTGGAATTTTTAACAAGAACATCCTGTTGTATTCTTTTATTTATGGCTATTTTAAACACTAGCACAGTTTCTAAGCACATGCTATATATAGAAGGAGGCACATATCCTATTGTTCATCTCAGTTATCCTTCACAGTAATGCATTTTACAGGTATTTAAAGAATTTAAAGAATTATAAGGAATCAGTTGCTGGTTAAAAACATGTTTTAAAACTCTGGGCTGTAAAATTGTTCTTACGAAATACAGATGAAGTGTGGTATTCCATTTTCAACTTCTTGCAATGTGATGATTGTTTTCTGTCACAGAGTTACAGCTGAAAAAAAAAAAAATCAGGGAGGTGATTTCTGTTTGTACTTATCTGTACAGAAGGAATAACCCTTCAAGCTAAGCTGCCCAAGCACTGTCTGCTCATTGGAAAATGTGCTTCATTCCCTGTTCCCAGGTTAACCTTGCAAAAATACCTGTGACCCCTGTTTGGGGGCTGGGTAAGACCCCTGAGCTGGGCCACGGTGTTCTCTGCAAGGGGCAGGGCTGAATTTGTGGTGTCATTGTGGAAGCTCAGAAAAGCTCCTAAACTTTAGCTCTTCAGAAATCTTAATGTGAGAGCCTGAACAAAGGAATTTCAGTCTCTTTAGCTGAAATAATCTGTCCCTTGTAAGGAGTTCTTCACAGTGATGGCACTATTTAGGGAACCTTACTCTTCCTGGCACAGTTGCACTGCCATTGATACCACAACTAAGACAAGGATTCAAACACTAATTCTAATTGTTTTTAAGTGAGCCATTGACAGTTTAATCTGCTACTGAGTGTCCCTGCTACTTTTCCCAGCAAACAATGTAGAATATAAAGGGCTATTATACTCCCCTGCATCATATGATTTCTTTCCAATATTTGTTGTGTGTCTATATTATTATCACCACTTTAATTAAAGGGTTGGGACCACTGTGAGGCTAAAAATAATTTATTGCTCAGATAAACATCAGTCTCAGAGGCTGTGAGATTTATGAGAGCAAGCAGTTGGCCATAGCACAAAGTAGTCACAAGTTCTTCCTTACAAGACAATATATAACTTTTTATCCCAATGGACAGTTGCCACAAAGTTTATTTTGTTTGTCTAACTTATCACCGTTACTTACTTCTACTGCAATGCAGACGCTTTTATCCAATGGGCTACTGTTACACATACACACAGATGCTTCTATTATAACATCTAAACTCTTAGCTTACTCTATACAATTACACCCCTTCATTATAAACCCTTCACCATCTGTTAATACAGTTTCTCACTTACTTAAGGTGTATTCTTACTTACAACTATAGAAACATAAGTTTATAATTTTTCTCCTTAATGTCTGTGTATTTTATTTTTACATCAATCCAAGCTTCTCCCAAGGCTGCACCTCAAACCCTCCTGTGCCTGTGGAAGTTTCTATTTTTCCATTTCCCACACATCTGCATTGTCACAATTCCGGATTTGTGTGTGTCACATCTGTGTTTGAGAATGTTGAAGTGGCACAANCAGCAGCAGATAGTTATTGTTTACATTTCTTTCCTGAGGCTCCTCAGCTTCTCAGGAGAAAATCCTATCAAAAGGATTTTCATAAAATATGTCTGTCACACACAGACCATTGTTCTATTTGTCCTTACTTTTCTACTTCCTGCATAATTTTTCTGCTGACCAATCTTATGGCTACTGCTTAGTCCTCTGCTGTCTCTGAGGCCTGCCTTTTGCAGCTTTCCCAAAACCCTCTGATTTTACGGATTCCCACAAAATGCTCTCTTGTAAATGCTATCAAATGCTATCTTGTAAAGCCTTTGACATCCACTTTTATTCCCCCTGCCAGACCGAGCCTGAAATTATAGAAGAAACCAACGTTGACCGCGTCAACGAGCCGCGCAATTACGGCAGGGCGCGGCAGGCCAAGGGCCACTCGGAGACGTCGACGCTGAGCTCGCAGCCGTCCATCGACGAGGTGCGGCAGCAGATGCACATGCTGCTGGAGGAGGCCTTCAGCCTGGCCTCTGCTGGCCACGGGGGCCAGCCCCGGCAGGACGCCTACGGCTCGGCCCCGCACCTGCCCTACTCCGAGGTGGTGACCAGTGCCCCCGGCACCATGACCCGGCCGCGGGCGGGCGTGCAGTGGGTGCCCACCTACAGGCCAGAAATGTACCAGTACAGCTTGCCAAGGCCCGTAAGTGGAGCTTCTCTTCACCACACTGTGATGTCAGAAAGGTGCTTCTGTTCTGACCCATGTTTTTTTTTAGAGTAGTCATGTTTAGGTGCTTAAAACCAGATGCTTACAGAAAATAAGTATGTGTAGGATGATATGTATATATATATATATACACATATGGGCTTGCCTAGACACCAGCCTTGACTTTGCAGATGGGAGATGAGTGACCCACACACATACACCATGAAAGACTCAGTATGTATTTTAGCAGCAAGGTTGTCTTGCCTAAGTTGTACTAAGATTTAAAAGAATAGGCTGCAGATTTAAACTAGGCTGTTCAACAGATCCCAAATTGTTGGAACCCTAGCTGCTGAGAATTTTAGACTTTCTGTGCTGACAGGCACTGACCCCCAAGAGAACGCTGCACTTGACCTGAAGCCATACAGAATGCTTCCAAAATTAAATGGTAGAACTGAGATTACAGGTATATAGTTTGAATAGAAGCATGTGATATCACATAGTAGAAAACTTAGAGTTTAAAGTTTTAGAATATAGTAGTACATAAAAAACAAGATAGATGTTTTAAGGCAGAAGCTAGTCCTTCTTCTTCACCTCTTCATGGGTTTAAGTAGCATTATGTAATTAGATAAAAAAGTCCACATTATGAACCACAGGTACTTAGTTATTAAGTTAAAAGTAAAAACGTTTTAGATATGATAAAAAATATAATAAAAATATTATTAAAATATAAAAAATATAAGTAAAAATATTTTAGATATTTTCTTCATTAAACAATTTTTCCTTAAAAAGCCTTGTAGAGAGAGAAATACAACTCCATTTTTAGTTTGTTAGAGTGAAGTGCTGTAGAACTCACACCAAACTTGTTTGCACATCTCCTTCTACTCAGTGAATGCATAATAGGAAGCAACGTGGTTTTATGGTTTAACTATGGTGGCATCTGGGTAGCTCTTCTGCATCACTGGAGAGGTGCACCATTGAAGAGCAACCTGAAATGTGGGCTGTTATTGGTAATCTTGCACTTACAGCTATTGGCTTGGGTCTCTAGAGAGGAAATCTAGAGAAGATTTCATTCCACAGGTCTCTTAGTTGACCTTATAACTGACTTTATCCTTTATTTTCTAGCCTCAAGCAGCAGCTAACACATCCTCACCTTGGAGAAGTAATAAATGAATTAGGAACTTAAACCCAAGGGTGGAAATTTTTAATGGAATTTTGTAGGGGTCTAGACAGCAGTGACACTAGCACTGTGCACACCCTCACATGGGAAACTGCCCCTGAATTCTCACATATGGTAATGTGAAACTCAACAATATATTTTCTTTTGTGTCAGATACAAATCTAAACCAGAGGTGATTGCTTTCAGATAAGAAATAGCCCATCTAACAGTACCAGTGCGATAAATTGTTCATTTTAAGGCTTTTTTTGCTCAGATTTTTTTAAAAAATATATTTCAAATTGAGTCCCTAACTCTGGCTAGAATAAGAGGATAATGCAGAAAAATGTCCTCAGTTCAAAATCACCATTATCATGACTTCCTTCCATGACAATAAAAAATACATTAAGGGATGCTGCTTCTGAACTATTCTGAACACAGCTGAAAGCTGTGGCACTTCCTGCAAAGGTTCAGGTTGGTGCTATGTAAATCATGCTAAGATTATTTCTGGCACTTTGAAATTGGTCCGATGAAATTCGTACAGAATATAATCATATTTTATGGTTAGAATTCGATTAAAAGCTTAAGAGACAGCTAATGGGGAGTCAAATTACCTCAACACTTCAAAGAATCCTTCTAAAATGAAATTAAAAATATTATATGGTGAGAGGTTTTTAAAAATATAATAGCCACTCTTCTCATGGTGAATCATTCACTGTTGTCTTTCTAAGACTTATTACTCTCCTAAATCATCTGCGTGTTTGGGACCTTTTTCTTATCTTTCTGGCATTCTGAAGACAGAGTTGAATAGTTAAATTCCCTGGAGATAGTTGATTGCCACAGATGAGGATAGGCACAGACTGCTGGGCTTTGGATAAGGGCTGGTAATTGATAGTTTTCTGCATATCAGTTTCATGAATATGCACTGTGTTTCAACCACTCCATTTTCTGGTTTGTTCTCATGGGGATGGAGGGTTGGAATTGAAAATATCCCCAGCTTTGGGGATGAGAGGTACCTGTGCACTGGGATGTGCACAGGTACCTCTGTAAACCAAGAATTAGTCATTTTTCCCTTTCTTAAAATTCAGTTCTTAGTGGCAATTAGAAGTCAACAGCAACAATGCTGTTACAATTCAAAACACCGAACATTTTGAAAATGAAAGTTTCATCTTTGAAAATTCAAGGGCATTTTGTCTGCTAAGTTGGAGCAAGTTCAGAGGGGTCTAGAGCCACTCTTTAGTTCTGTGTTGCTTCTGGTGTCCTCCAAATTGTGGACCATAATTTTTTTTGTAGTAAACTTCTTGTCTAGTCCCACCATCAAACACTTGTGTATCTCTCCAGAGTATGCACACGTTTTTTTTAAAATTTTATTATTTTCCATTTTCTTCTGCCTTTTGAGGCCTTCTGTGTGTTTTTTATTTGTTTGGTTGGGTTTTTCTGTACATGCTGCCAGTAATACCAAAATTATCTGTAGCTCTTGTGAGGGACTGCCTGTTTGCCAACCTGCCCGTTGGGTGACCTGTGAAAAGGGGATTCCTCCACATGCCTTCTCCTGGCAGAGGAAAGCTAGTGAAATGCAAACCCTCCCTGTTGTTCTGGAGCTTCCAAAACATGATGAGTAACACTTGGCTGAGTCCTTGGCACCCAGCTGGTGTGCTGTGACTGGAGGATGGAGTAAAAGGGTTGGACGTGTGACACCAGCCCAACAGCCAGCTCCATGCCTTGGTTGATCTTCTTTGGAAATTTGCTTTGGAAATTTGCTCAGCTGAGTCAAGTGAGAGCTGAGACCAGAGAAGAAAACCATCTCCATCACAAGGCTGGACCAATTTCCATCTCTCCTCTTTAGTAGTGCTCTGGAAAGAGGAGTGAGAGTAACAGAGCTCTGGGTCCCAAGGTGAGACCCAGCACACGAACAGGCACTGAGGACCAGCACTTACAGCCTGAGTGGCTGGTAAAGCATCCCTGTCCTCAGAGCTCCCCTTCACTTAACAGGGCTAAAGTGGGAGTATTTTACCAAAATTCAGCCACTTTCAATAACAGCTGCTTAGTATAAAACAGGACAGCTATAAAGGCATAGCTAAATCAATGAATTTGCATTATTCCTGGATTGCAATTTAATAAACAAATAAGTTAAATAATTCAATGAGTTAACAAGGATGCTGGCCTTTTAATTCCTATGGTGAGATGTTATTTCTCACCATTTCTGTAATCATTTTGTAAAATTACAGGATATTTCTGTAGATGGATATGGAGATGGATATTTCTGTAATTAGAAGGCAACATAGAATACTTTCACCCAGGACCAATCTGTAAGTGGAAGGTGGTAAAAATATTTAAATATTGAAACTAGAAAAATGTAGCATTTAAAACCAACTGCAAAGTTTCTGCTTTGGCATATAGTTATTTTGTGCTGGCCTATGAACACAGGCTGAGAGACTTGGGATTGTTCAGCCTGGAGAAGAGACAGCTGCAGAGAGACCTTAGAGCACCTTCCAGTACCTAAAGGAGCTACAAGAGAGCTGGAGAGGGGCTTTTTACAAGGGTATGGAGTGATGGGACAAGTGGGAATGACTTTGAACTGAGAGAGGGAAGAGTTAGATTAGATATGGGCAAGGAATTCTGTACTGTGAGGGTGGTGAGGCACTGGAGTAGGCTGCCCAAAAAGTTGTGTAAGGCCCATCCATGGAAGTGTTCAAGGCCAGGCTGGATGGGGCTTTGAACCTGGTCTAGTGGAAGGAGTCCCTGCCTGTTGCAAGGGGCTTGGGCCTGGATAATCTTTAAGGTCCCTTCCAAACCATTCTGTGATTTTTCTTTTCCACATCCTGGCAGGTGGTACCTTGGGCTCTTGTGGGTTGTGGGAGACAATGGTGCAGGTGTCTGCTGGTGGCTGGACTTCATCCTCCAGAGGATTTATTGTCCTTGGCGCAATGACTGCTAAACTGCACTTCCTGCTTTTTAAAATTATTCATTGGTTTGCTTTTTCAATTGACAGTGTTCTAGCCACAGCAGACTCCTTCACTGGCATTTCTTGCTCAAGGGTGGCACGGGGTCTGCACTCTGCTACCTGTGCAGTCTCTTCTGGGTCTCAAGTGGGATTACTTCTGCCTGATTTTTATAGCCTTTGTGTTACAGACTTTCTCATTTTCCATAAAATAGAGTTTGGAACCCATGCAGAATGTTTTCCTCCTTAAGATTTCTGTCTTTTGTTCTTTTTTGGGCTTTTGGTTTGTTTGTTTGCTTTTCTCTGGTTGGATTTTTCTTTTGCTAAAAATCAAGAGATCATTTTAAAAAGATAAATATTTGAAGAGTAAAATTAGGCAAATCTGTGAAATCAGCTGGGTTGTGTTTTTTGTTTGTTGTTTTCCTCTCTGACTCGTTTCACAGTGGTGAAGTGACTTTAATTCTACAATCAGGCTGGTTGGCTAAGAGCCTAAGGGCTCATAAAAATCTTTAACAGGCATCTATGGTAAAACTTCGATTTCATTTCACTTCTGAACACTTCTTTCCCATTTATATGTTGCCTGCAGGAAAACACTAATGCCCCAACCCATCAGAGAAACTCTAGAAATTTCACTGGAGTTCCCTTCCACAACCGCTTTGGTGTGTGGCAGCTCAGGGCAACGAGAGCTGACTCCTGTCCCCTCTGGACAGACAGTTCCTCAGCGTGTTGGAGCAGATCTTTTTACAGGATTTTTCACTTTAACAGGATTCTCTCTGCCCAGCCATTAGCAAAATATTGCCACTCACTCAAAAATTGTTCATCTCCTGTGTAAGCAGCAAAATAAAGGCTTAGGTTTTCTATTTTACTTTTTTCCCCGAAATTTCCATTGCAAGTTGCAGCATATTTGTGAACTGTGATCCCTTAAAATATCTAATACCTCCTTTGATGTTCATATTCCAAAGCAGAACACATGAGAGAAAACCCAAATCTACCTCTGAGTCTCTGCCTACCCTGCTAAGCAGTGTCTGGAGTCGCTTTCCACTCCCAAACACTATCTCATGTGCTGTTCCTTTAAAATAGGGGGAATAAAAAGGATTTCATGCTTGGCACAAATGCATGCTGAGAGCAAGGTGTGGGATGAAAGGCTTGTGGGAGCCAGGAGGGAGAGTTCAGGCAGCCTGTGAGGGCCCTGCCAGCCTTTGAGATGCAGGAGAGGCACTGCAGACCATCCCACATCCAGCACTATCAGGAGAAATATAATTGAGGTTTTCTTTGATGCAAATAACATTTATTTTTTTTCCTTACAATTCTTTCATTAAAAATCAGTATTTCAAACCCCTGGCTAAGAAATGTAGCAGTGTCTTTTTAGACTTTTCTTTTTTTCCCCACTTAAATGTAGAAATGCTTTAAATATCATGGTAGAATGGTGAAAGTAAGTATTAGGAGACTTTGTAGGTGGCATGCAAGAAAAAATTATTTTCAGAGACATGCCTTTGAGGGTTTCTAACCTGCTTTAAAAGGGCTGGCAGTGAGAGGACAGAGAAAGATGCTGGGTCTGTAATGCTTTTCCCTTGGAGACACATCAAAAATCAGTTTGATAAGTTACCTTTCCTTTTTGTTGACCTAGTTTTGCAGGTATTTGAGAATGAAGGCATTTGGAATATGGTCTAAGTGTGTAATCTTACAAGATGATTACAGAAAGACAATATTTTCTGATATATAGTGTGGGATTTAGATTGCCAAACTCCAATCTAAATGTAGGTGGTAAGTCTGAAATAATCATGTAAATCCTGTAGGCTCTTTCTCTGGGCAGGAGACAAGACTGTGACTCATCCTATGTGTTTTAATGTGCTTTTAACTTTCACTGCTGTTTCTCTGGGTAAAGCAGATACCTCTTGTTTAAAGATCCCAAGTCCCACCATTGGACCCCATTTTTTTTTTCGAAATGCCAGTGTCTTGATAGTGGTCAGCCTTCCCCAAATTTTTTATTTGTTATACCTCTGATTTTGTCTTTATTCCCATGCATTGCTCTGAAGCCTCACCATGCAAAACGAGGCTTTGCCTCATCCACAACTGAAAAAAAATCATAACTGAATAATAAAACAAAAACCAATAGGAAAACAAAACCTTCACCCATGATGTAGTGAAGCATCTAGTGAGATATCATTCCTCTAAGTGTATTTGGAAAAATTATGGCCTCTAATCTATAGCAGTACAAAGGATTTAGGAGGAAAATTTTGTCCTTCATGCCATTTCTTGGGTGCCCGGGGTTTCATGCACATAATTACTCCTCCTTCACATGTATTGGTGAGGAAATTCAGAATTACTGCAGGCAAATTGCTTAATTTTGTGATTTTGTGGGTGGGCCTTGTGTCCCTCTGGATAAACAGTTCCTCAGAACTGTTTGAGGCCCTTGTTGCTGTTTTGGAAGGTTACAGAACTTGGGGGTTTTGTGGAAAATTTTCTTTTCATCTCTTGAAGGCTGAAAGGAAGAGGTTGAAATATGGATCGCTCACAGGCAGCTTCACTGCATTACACACTGCTCTGAGGGTTCTTTCTGAATCTTTGAAATGCTTTTTTCCTGGAGAAAATTAAAATACTCAGGTCTTTTTCCTATGATCCAAAGCAGTTATTGAGTCTCGCATAATCACAACAGATCTGCTTTGCCAGCAGGTTACAAATGTCACAGAGACAGTGTTTAATATATTTTATTTAATTAGACGTCATCTTGTCTCTGAGCTAATTTTCAGGTTTTCTTCCACATTCAAAAATCACCAAAGCACTGTAAATTCCCAAATAAATGCAGTTATTGTTGATGCCACAAAAAGTTAGCTTCCAGTTGACTGGCACACAGAGCAAGTATTTAGTTTCTCATTTTGTTCTGTTTTTCAATTTGACTGAGATCTACTGGTGTTTCAGAAAATATTTCTTTTTCTCTGTTACAGGCTTATAGATTTTCTCAGCTTCCTGAGATGGTAATGGGTTCTCCTCCCCCTCCTGTCCCTCCCAGAACGGGTCCTGTGGCTGTTGCCTCTCTCAGGAGGTATTTATGTGTTATTTTATTTTAGGCTTGGTCTCTAAAACCCACTGTTTACTAAGAACTGGGACAAACCCTGAAGGGGCACTTAAAAAGATACATTCATGAAATTAGAAGCATGTTGTTTTTATTTCATTTTAACACAAAACAAAATAACAATGAGTTTTCTGTTAGCCAGTCTGTGTCAATAAAATTAGGAACTGCAGGCTCCTGTTTCTTGTAAAGCATTCGTTGCCTCAGCTCTGAGAATGGTGGGCTGGACTGAGGCAGATAATTCAACCATCATTCTCCTGCTTTCCTGGACTTGGAACATTTCCAAGGACCTTAGCACTTCCTAAGTGCAGTAGTGTTGTTTACCACAGTGGACTCCTACTGTATGATACCATGTCTTGTACACTGTTGTGACTGTCTGAAGACTGTGTTGGTGAGTTATGGTAAAGCTCTGGTGAATTAATTATGGTAGAGCTCTGATGAATTATGGTAAAGCTCTGGTTTTAGTGTTGTATTTCACAGGCATTTGTTTGAAGCAGCAAGCAGAGGCCCTATACAATGCTTTGGTAAAAAGAGCAACCAGGCTAAAAGGGTTGTTTGCAAATTCTTCAGACTTCTCCAGACTTCTGTTGTGCAGTTGTTCTCCGGATTTCTGTCCTGCCAGAGCAAAGTTGGGCAGATTGCTCCTTGCTGGCTTGCCCTGCTGAAGCTGACAGGCGTGCATGTGGCTACAAATCACATCTGTAGGTCAGAATGACAAAAAGTTGTATTTGTTTTCTTTCTTAACGCACAGGTCTACATCAGATATTGGCAGCAAAGTGAGAATACCTGAGTCCAGTGGAGCAGATCAGGCCCAGCATCATGATCAGACAGCTTTTGCACCGGGTTCCAGAGCTCCCATGTCTGTTGGTCCACTTGATCAATCGGCTTTTCACTCAGGTGACAAAATAGTGCAGATTCAACTTTGAGAGCCTTATAAGTTATTTTGGAGAGAAATGAAAGTATGGAATATAGCAAATAAGGATGCTTATTTGGAGAAAGACTGTATTAGGTGGGGTTTTTCCTGGTGCAGCTGAAGGAGCCCTCCAGAGGATGGCCTGTCCCTTTGTAAGGGACTGTATCCTATAATATTTGTCCTGCAGCAGCACCAGGAAATGGCCTTTTCTGA
This sequence comes from Hypocryptadius cinnamomeus, assembly GCA_013400635.1. Lineage (NCBI taxonomy): Eukaryota > Metazoa > Chordata > Aves > Passeriformes > Zosteropidae > Hypocryptadius > Hypocryptadius cinnamomeus. Next base: position 27,845 of record VYZP01079923.1, on the reverse strand, counting down.
AGGTAGGATCCAGCAGTAATGTCCAAGATATTCTCTGCTCAAGTATGGCATTCTGCTGGCACACTAATCAGGACGCTGAATTGATAAAACCCAGTAAAACTGTTTATCTGTACAGCAAAATGCAGTAGAATTTTTAGGGAGTATATAGAAGGTGTTGGTAGCAAAATAAGTTACAGTATTGGGACAGTTGTGTGACTTGTTTGTGTTGCACTTTGTACCAACCAAGCAAAGTGGGAGAGACAGGCAATGGGGGAGAAATGAGGGGAGAAATGAATTAGATCCTTCCAATATTTTGTCAGTCAAGAATATTGATCCAAGTGCTTGAAAACTTTTTTAAGCTCCCTATTTCCTCTTGAGAAACTTTACCCCTACTCCTGTCACCACAGTGGGCTACTGAGGAAGGCAGGTTGAAGGTACATGGCCCCTTCCCTTCAAAACACAAGGCAGTGGTGCT
>VYZP01079923.1:0-26177 GCA_013400635.1 Hypocryptadius cinnamomeus | reverse complement strand
CAGCAGTAATGTCCAAGATATTCTCTGCTCAAGTATGGCATTCTGCTGGCACACTAATCAGGACGCTGAATTGATAAAACCCAGTAAAACTGTTTATCTGTACAGCAAAATGCAGTAGAATTTTTAGGGAGTATATAGAAGGTGTTGGTAGCAAAATAAGTTACAGTATTGGGACAGTTGTGTGACTTGTTTGTGTTGCACTTTGTACCAACCAAGCAAAGTGGGAGAGACAGGCAATGGGGGAGAAATGAGGGGAGAAATGAATTAGATCCTTCCAATATTTTGTCAGTCAAGAATATTGATCCAAGTGCTTGAAAACTTTTTTAAGCTCCCTATTTCCTCTTGAGAAACTTTACCCCTACTCCTGTCACCACAGTGGGCTACTGAGGAAGGCAGGTTGAAGGTACATGGCCCCTTCCCTTCAAAACACAAGGCAGTGGTGCTATTCAAGGTCAAATGTAATCTGTTAGCTCTTCATCCCTCCTGTTCTGGAGAATAGTTTCTGCCCAGAACTTGTTTTGGGTCTAAAAGTCCCAGTTTTAAAGGTCTAGTCAGTTCCTGGTCCTTTTGATATGAGTTGTATTTATAAATTAATTGATTTAATCATGAGATGAAGATGATATACTGTTTTTATGGTGTTTGGATAACATTTAGCTGGAAAAAATATTTCAAATGGCTTTTTATTGGCAAAATGTGTTTTCTTGAAGAGTTATGGAAAAGAGCTTCCAATATTCAAAAGAATTTTCCATTAGTTCAAAGCTTTGAAATTAGTAGGTTTGTTAGACATTGCTCTGTTAATCTGCCAGAAAAAAATTCTTTCTTAGCTTCCTCAGAAGTAATAGAGAGTTGTCTGCATTGTCTTTGACATCACTGACTGAGAATCATAATGTGGCTAAGCAAATGAGTTGTCAATTAATTAAATACAGTAGGTTTGAAGGATCCATTCTACTCTCACTTATTGTCATGCTTTCTGCACATAGTGCAGTACCTGAAAGGAGCAGATGCTCACACTCCCATTTAAAAACATTTCAAGCTATGAAATGTGCCACACTACCTGGATCTTTTCTTTATGTGTGCAGTAATGGGATCTGTGGGATACACTTTTTGATTGGATCCAGTGATGGGGAGATTTTATTACTGTGTGTTGCTGAAGAGTGGCAGCAGTTCAGAAGAGACAAAATGACCTTCCTGTACATTGTGGAGTTTGTCAGAATAATTCTGGGAGTAGTTGAAGGAAACTTTCATATATGTCAGGTGCTACAAAAGGATGTAATACAGGCAAGTAAAGACAAGGACAGTTGTGAGAAATGTGCAATTGTAACACAAGATTTCTTAAGTTCTGATATGAAAATAAGTTTTTATAGCCTCAATACATGAAAAAACATTGCTGAAGGTGCTGATTAGGAATGTTCATGCCTAATGTCACTCATGCAGCCCAGCATTAGCTCTAAGATAAGAACATTGCAATAGTAATTTAGGATAAGGTATAACATAAGCCAACTGAATATTCATTTTGAGTAGTAGCTCCTTTTGCTGTGGTTAAATAAAAAGAGTGTTTTGGTGTAGAAGCCATGTGCCATGTACAGGAGCAGCACTTTCTTCTCTGTACATGTATGAAGAATGCTCATTTTCAGCCTTGCTTACTCATTTAAAATAGGAACCTTTGTGCTGTTTATGACCTGGAAGGACAAATGATTGATCACACCTCTTCTCTTAGACCACCCTCTCCCAAACCATGGGGCTGGAGGAATTGGGATACAGGTGGTGTGTTTCTGCTCTGGAGAAAAATGTGCTACAAACTATATTTTACTCCTCCCTGATGGCATCCATAGCAATTCTGGCCTGGGACTGCTTGGGAGGTCATTGAGAAACTGTAAATATCTGGGTTTATGGAGACTGCTTTGGGGATGGATGTCACTGGTGGAGTCTTTCTATCTCTGTGTATCTGCCCATGCAATGTCCCAGCATCTGCCAGAGTAGGCAGCATAACCCTCTTGTAGATTGTTCAGGAGCAAAAAATGTGCCAGGGCTGTAAATGAGATTCTGGGGGATGGATATTTGAAGCAGCCAGTAATTGGTGCTAATTCAATTATACTCCATATGAATTTCATGTGCCTTCCCATGTCTTTGTGATTTTGTCAGCATAGTGGTATCATAGCTACTGAGAGCAATTAGTAGCAATATTCAAATGATGTGCAGTTGGAAGGGGGAGAAATTTTATTTTCTCTGCATTAATTCTAGTACAGAGAATCTGCCCAGCTGTGTAATGCTACTGTGCTTCCATTCCTCAGTGAAAATGTTGAAGTTGTACTTTGTTGTGTTTTTGAAGGGTTTACTGCCCTTCTGCTTTCATGTAAGTGGTATTATTTTTGCTATCTGAAAAGTAAAACGCATGTCCATGTAATATAACTGAATAAACTGAAAACCTAATAACTGATGAAGATGATATGCAGCTGTCCCATGCAGGATTTAGGGATGAGGATTTCATGCCCTCATTGTGATGTTGGTGATTCACTGCTGGAGTCTGTCTTTGCATATAAATAGACACTAGAGGAAGGAAGACTTAACTGGGCAAGAAAGTTGTTTGTAGTCTATTTTTAACTAGGCAAATACATGGAGTTATGATAGCAAAGGGAATATATCAAGAATATCTCAAGGGAAATATGCACATTAGGATGCCGGTCTTCCAGACAGCCCAGTGGATAATCTCTGTACCAAATTGTTCTCTGCATCTCTGTGAGCCACAGGAATCAACCTTCCCTGAAAGCAGACATGACCCTACCCAGAGATTTGGCTGAAACTCTGGCTCCTTCCACACAAATTGGAATGTGATAGTGGGATTTTAATCCAGGAGGCTTCCTGGATATTCCTATGCATGCGTCTTAATCACAAGGTGATAAGCCAGATTTGGAATCAACAAATATTTATTTGAGTTTTAGCTGTGTAATTTATGGCAGTCATGGACTGTTCTTGGGAAAGGAACTGAGCAGGTAGAACCTTGGTATATTTTTACAGAAGCATTGAAGTTTTATGATGGAATTGTTGAGAGTACAGCCTGTTAAACACATCAGTCACTTATTTTTGTAAGTTTTTTACCTACAAATAATATTGATATAATATAATAATATAATATAGATATTAATAATATAGATATTAAGAAAGACTGGGTAAACTGTGAAAAGAGAGGTGCATTACTCTGAAACCCATGGTAACAACAGCTGAAAATTGAATACAAAGAGGAACACTTAAGGAGAAAAAAGCCTTTTCTCTAATGAGTCAAAGTTTTGACCAAGATCATTTGTTACAAGGATCAAGTCCTAGGGACTGTTTACATGAAGGCTGTACATGGTTATGAGGACAACTGCAAATGTTGCCTTCTCCAGTATTTCCCAGTGTTATGAAGTTGCTCTAGTCAGATGGTGGGACAAAAAACTCACCCAAAACCCCAAACAGAAAACCTCAACAAACAAACATGAAGTCCCTATTTCATAAGCACTATCTTCTGATTTACAGATGAAAATCTCAGCTGTTAATGCTGCCTACTCTTTTTTTCTTTGACAGGAAATACGGTACCAGCAGTGTTTGCCATTCCAGCAAACCGACCTGGCTTCACAGGCTACTTCATCCCAACTCCTCCCACTGCCTACAGGAACCAAGCCTGGATGCCCTATGCTGGGGAGAATGAGTTGCCAGGGCAGTGGGCAGACTCTGTAAGCATCCTTGATTTTCTAAGCACCCGTGTTTTCTGTGTTTTGCACAGGAGGGGTTTTCAGCAATTCTTCACTGGTCGACAAAGAAGCAGAAAAGGATAATTTTTCCTTGAATGGGAATAATCTCTAGCAGTGAAAAGCCATAAGAGATGGCTTAGACATAGATACCTCAGCTGTTCATAACATGAACTGTGAGCAAGATCTTTAGAGGGTGGAATCATTCACTAGGTTAGGGTCTGGCACCTGTTTAAAGTTGGTGGGTTACATGTCATTTTTCTTTCTTGAGAAAGGTTAAATTTTTAGATAGACACATGTCAGGAGAAGGTGATGCTGCCTCTCAAGGCAGTCCAGAGCTGTTTGAAAGTTGGGGAAGCATCTTACCCTCCTGGAGGCTTCTCTGAAGACAGCCTGGCTGCCAGATCTTACGTCCCAGCACTGCTGCAGCCCTGCTGTGCAGTGGTTTCAAATCCTCCCAAAGGCTGCAGTGACAGATCATAAATTAAATAATTAATTGCACAATCCCAGACAGGAACAGTTGTAATTTTTAGCCCAAAGTAAACCTACATTTCAAAGAATTGAAGTTGAAACATCCTAAAACAAATTGCAGTAGTTTATCATGTTTGAAACAATTTCTCAAATGTAGAGCTTTTTTTTTTACACAAGGGAAAAAAAGATAAATTCTTCTGCTTGAGCTCACATCTGGTATCTATGCAGAACCACTCTGGCTAAAAAACCTGGGAAACAGATTCAATTTCCTTGTGCAAATCATCAACAGAACATTTTAATGAATGGCAGTTGAAATCTAAGTTGGCTTTGAGCAGCTAAGCAGGAGACAATACAGTCATATGAATGTTCCTGAGGGCAGCTTTTTGTTGTTCACTCTTTATTACTGCTCCTGATGCCTGTGAGGAAAACAATTCAGTATGACTTTGAAATGCAAGTCTGAATTTGAAGGCTGAACTGTCAGAAAAAAAGTGCTGTTCATTTGTACACTGAGCACACCTGTGATGTGCCCTTGACACCTGGAGGCTTGTGATGCTCTGGTATAAATTTCCTTCTCAGAGCTGCTTTTTAAAGCATGAAAAGCTTTATTTTCCTTTGTTGTTTTGGTGTTTGTTTTTTGTTTATTTATTTGTTTTATGTGTGTTTTTAACTCTTCTGACATCTTAAATCCACGAGGCCCATTGTATCTTAGCAATGATTTTAAACTCTTTTGCTATGAAGGAAAAAAACCATGAAACAAATAAGGAAATTTTACTTGTCTCCCATGCATTCTCCCTTTTGTATCCCTACTCTTGTTTGCAGTCCTGTGGAGAAACAGTCAGGTATCACTTGTCAAAAGTGGAGATTGAAACAAACGGGTCAAAACTGCAAACCAAGTCTCCAGCCCCCAGCTCCTTCCTCTGGAAAGTGAAGAGTATAACCCTGTTGTGGGTTTCCTTGTCTTCAGGGAAAGAGGAATGGAGAGGGATGTAAAAAAAAGTCTGAAAAACAACCACGGCAATATAGAATTCAAAGGAAAAAAATGTCCCTTTTCACTTACCCATGGCAGAGCTTTAACAATTCCTTGCTACTCAGATTTTCCACCCTCCAGTGGCTTTACAGAAGAGGTTAAAATGTAGAAACTACTGCAGTTCCTACAATGAATTTGTAAATCTGTCAAGAAATTGTCTTTATTTGAAAATCATTACTAGAGGAGCTAGTAATAGGATTAGCAATATAGCACAGTCAGAAAGCCTGAATAAAAGTGAATAGCATAAAGATCTGAAGTAATACTCAGGTTTCCTCAGTAATACTCAGGGCTTGAATTTCTGGACGTGTCCTGATTTCTGAGCCTCTAGATCATAGCTTGATCACACTTCCAAGATTTTCTTACAATTATTGAGAAGAGAGGCTTAATATCTATAAGATTCTTTATTTTTCACACGTTTCTGCTAGCCTAGACTGTAAACAAGGCAGGAAACAGGAGATTTGACAACAAGGAACTATTTCATAAGCACAATTACTGTAATATATTATTGTCTGAGACAAACGGTAAGTAATGAAACACTAAGTTTTGTGGGACAAGGCAACTGTATCCACAAAGCACTTATTTTCTGAACTGCTGGATGCTGCTTAGTGAAAACAGTAACTTGGTGGCCTCTAGTGGCGTGATCACATTGTTCTAGTAAAACCACCTTTTGAAGAGCCAGTTGTAAACTAAACAGAGGTACCTGCATCTAAAGATCACTTTCACATCATACCTGCTTCCTACATTTGTCTCATCACACCGTAGTGAACAGGTTTGACGTTCTCTTCAGCATTTGATGGATGCCCAAGGCTGTGTAGAGGATGTGTAAATCCTAATGGTCAAGCTTCAGGCATAAAGCCTTCTTCAAAATTAAGGCCTGTAGATTCCTGTTTTATAGACTTTTGGAAATCATAAATTCTATTTTTTATTTGATGTATTAAAATCTTCTGAGTGCCAAAATGACTGGTATCATGGTTCATGGATTTGTGAAAGAAATTTAATCTCTCACCATGACTAAAGGGCCTATGTTATTGTTTTAGTTTTAGCTAACATTGGGCTGAAATCTGTGGAGTTACGAAAACTATGAATCCCTCATGTAATTCTGTTAGACATAGCCAGAAATCCTGACACTTCTGAGCAGTCATACATCCCTTTGAGTCTTGAGTTTCCAAGCTGGCACACGTGAGCTTATCCCTGGTGTCTGGATCTAGTGAGTTTCTGCCAGCAGCAGTGCAGTGAGACCAGACGCTTGGCTGGCTTGGATTAGATAGAAATCAGAAAACTGCTTTTCTGTTATAGGTTTTTGGTGTACTAAAATAATGCTGTTTGTTTAACACTGAAGTGTTTGCTAAGCAGAGACCACACTTCCAGAAAAACCTTTTCCCTTGGACTTTTGGAGGTGATGATAAATGAAGACAAGCAGATGTTTGTGCTGCCACAGCTGGGATGCGCATAAATGGCACATGCCAGGACAGGCATTTGTAGGCAGAAGCTTGTGGCATTCACATTCTCTGAGCAGAGAGAGACATAATTCTCTCTCCCAGGATTTTTCCTGGAGAAGCACAAAGAGAAGAAGAGAAAACAATTCTTATCTCTATTCACTGCGCCTGTTGTTTGGCACATGTGGAATGTGTTATGGAGATTGCTTACTGAGAGTGAGTTCTTAATTGGATTCTGGTGATGGTTGTTTATATTAATTGGCCTCTTAGGTCCAAGCTGTGTCCTGACTGTCTGGAGACAGTCACAGGTTTTTCTTTAGTATCTCTTTAGTATAGTACCTCTTTAATATAGTATAATGTAATATAATATAGTTTTAATAAAGCAACTGTTCAGCCTTCTGAATCATGGAGTGAGATGCTAATCATTCCCAGATGTTGGGGTCGCCCTGCATTCGACAGAAGCTGGGAATTCTGAGGTTTGCATTCCCTCTATTTTGGTGCTCTCTGTCACATCTGGCAGTGCCCTGGGGAGGTTTGCAGTCCCTGGTGGGCGGCACCGCAGATCGATCATTCCGCGTAATCCTGTGCAATTCCAATTCCCCGCAGGTGCCCCTTCCTGGCTACATCGAGGCTTACCCGAGGCCCCGCTACCAGCACAACTCACCCTCCCGGCTGCCCCGGCAGTACAGCCAGCAGGGCAGCCTGCACCCCAGCCTGGAGCAGGCTCCGCTGGCCTCCGCCGCCGCCTCCCAGCAGAGCCTGGCCGACAACGACCCCTCCGACGCGCCGCTCACCAACATCTCCACGGCTGCCCTCGTCAAGGCAATAAGGGAAGAAGTGGCCAAGCTGGCCAAGAAGCAAACAGATATGTTTGAGTTCCAGGTCTAATGTATCTGCTGTGCACGGTGTTTGTGTCTTGTGACCTGGGGTAGCCGAGAAAGCAACTCCTTTAGTTTTCGGCTGCAAACTTTCTGTGATTTGTGCCAAAGCGATGGCATTTTAATCTGTCTGAAAAGTCAACACTATGAAATTACTTAAAGCAGAGCAACGGGGCTCTGAAGACAGGAAATTCTGCTTTCCAGCTAAGGAAAAGCTGCCAGGAAACTGTTTCATACTGATGAGATCAACCATATGCAATTGTTTGTCACTTTGCTCTCGTATTATGACCCATCATCACTAAAGATGCTGCTGAACATGTCTGTGCCACAAGAAGTTTCATATACAGGCCCAGAGGCAGAGCTGCTGAAAATAACTCCTGCATGCCAAAACTGTGATTCGAGAAGAAAAAACCTGCAGAAGAGGGTTTGCTGAAGGCCACGGCTGGCGTGGCAGTGGCCGTGTCAATTGTTTGGTGTGGGACATTGTATAAGGGGTGCTGATTTCAGCAATGCAGAGTCATTTCAGCCTTTTCATCCCAGAGACAGTATTCAAACCAAAAGAATTCAACATGATTAAGTAATACAAATAAAAGTCCTGTAAATAGCTCCGAGTCTCTTCATCCTATTAACAGTGCAAAGAAGTGAAAGAAGAGAGGACTGTGAAGAAGGTGAATGACATTTCCATAATTGGTGGCTACCTTGTCCCTCAGTGCCACTGATGAGTTATGGAGGAGGTTTTTTTTTCAGCCTGAGAGAATACAATGCTTGAAGAGCCAGCAAAGGATATTGGTGCTAAAAGCTTCCCAGAGAAATGAAAAAACGTTATTCCTGTTTGCTCTATAATCGGGCTTTTCACTCTGAATGCATGTGAAGCTGGTAAACCTGAGACCTTTAAATCCTTCCAACCTGAAAAATGAATACACCTGCTTGGACAAGGAAACCTCTGTTCAACACAGTGCTTTTTTTCCTCTTTCTTTAACAATGCTCTTTACTAAAGTAATGCCAGAAAGTGCTCCCTGAAGCTGCAGTTGATTTTGATTGTGCTGGCACAGTGAATGCGCACCCAGGAAGTTCTGAATGTAGAGGACCTAATTACTATATTAACATGTAAATAAGTTAACAGCTACATGGATTAACAAAAATATGAATGTTCTGTGAAAAAGAGAGCATTGCCAGAAATGATGTTGACTTTACATTGTGCAAGATAAAGGTCACTGATTGTTACACTGCATTGTGGTAGGAATCCAATCCCAAAAGAAAATCAAACCACTTGGGATGGGACAGTAGTTAATATTTTGCAGTTGTACAAACTAGTTGGAGATGATGAAGAGTTGTTTTCAGTTCCTTCAGCAATTAGCTTCAGGAACTGAAGTTGTTGCAAAATTTGTTGTGTTGGGCGTGTTTGATGTCAACTGGAGTTAAAGGTAATGTCCTTCATTTCAGTGGGTTATTTAGTTATCCTCAATTACTATTTTGTCTGATCATTTCATTTCCCTGAGTTTCTTTGGTCTTGACTGATGTGAGAAAGGGAACTTGGTTTAGCTTTTTTGGCCATCAGTAAATTGAGAGAAGGAGAGAGAAGACTAGAATAGGGGATAAAAGAAGAAATTGATGAAGCACAAACTTTTAAAGCAGAGCTATTTTCCCCCCTAATAATTATATTATAAACCCTGAGACTGTGATGCGTAATTATCCTAGAATATACAGACATCGTCTGCTCCAATACCTTGAATATTGCAGAAGCATTTGGAATGCTAGCTAATCTTTCAATAAATGTGAAATTTCATTTTTATTATTCAAAATCAGATATAAATAAAATGTATTTTTGTAATTTCTATGTATATATGTGCTGTATATTTATATAAGTGACTAGTCTGCTATAGTCAGGAAATTTCCATAAACTAAGTGGAAAAAGAAAAAAAAAGAAAGAAAGAATAAGCCCCTGATAATTTTACTGATCAATATAAACATGCTATGTCTGGAGTATACAAATATACGATTGGGTGACTTGGATACTAAACAAGCAAAGAAACTCAATTTTTCATATAAATACAAGTCTAGTAAAGGCTGACTGCTGTCACAGTTACCTGTCAGCCAGGTAATACTGATATTATCAGTGTAATACAACACAGCCAAATTGGGTTAAATTAATAGCTGGCTACGAGCATCACACTTTAGAATAACAACTGAAAAATACTGGGCCAAACTCAAGTGTGCCACAGAAAGACAGGTTCTGGTAGGCTTCAGTGGGAATTTCACTCACTGAGAGCAGGGCTGAGTTTCTCTATTGGGCTTTGTCTATAAAAGCAAATTTCAGTAGACCCCTCGAACAGAATTCTGATTATTTTTCAGTCATTTGGATCACTGTAACGTAGGTGAAGACATAATGGAAGAGCAGCTGATTTTATTTAGCCTAAGCTGGTTCACAGCTGACTTGAGCTAACCTGGGAAGTGAAACCTACACCAGGTCGTGCCAGCCACATTCTGCATCAGCTTTATTATCTCAGTTTTTGAATGATTCTTCTATGTAGCCCAGTGAAATTTTGCAAGTAAATGGGCCCTTCTGAGCAATGGGGGTGAAATGTGCTGTGTAATAAATTTCTCTAGCTTAGACTCCAGTTTTGCAGAGTTTTCCTGAGGCTGAAATTATGCGAGTAGCCCCGATCCCATGGATGGGCACGCTGAAGCCATAGAGGTGGGAAGGGTAATGTAACAATGTATTCCCAAAAAAGTCACAGTTTAAAACATTCCAGTTTTAAACAGTATCTTTTGGACACTTAACTCTGTTTGTAAGTCTGTTCCCACTCTTAAATTATGGAAATTTTATAGCTCTGTTAAAAATGTCTGAGGGTAAAGTCTCGTATATCTTACACAATGAATCTTGTATCTTGCCATACTGGAAACTAAAAATTTTGGAAAATACAGAGATGTCCAGGGTTTGGATGTCTGTAGAAAATGGAAAACCCCCAAACAAAAGCATTTAAATAGCCTTCTAGAAAGAAAAACCATTTCAGTATAGTTAAACAAAGTACTCTTTATACTTCTGATGAAGACCTGTTAGAGATTCAAAATTAATTTTGTTTGGTGTTATTATGGATGATGTGCAGTCTACTGAATATTTCCTGAACCATCACTCTGAAACCATTGTGGTGCACTTTATTCAGAAATCCATCTTACATTCTTCATTCATGATGCCTTTTTATCCTGTTTGTAATATGTTTCTGTAATTTTTTTTTAAAGTATCAAGTAAGATTATATCAAGACAGTTAGGACATTGCTGGGAAAGAAAAATCATGCTGTAATATTTATACTGTCTGAGCACAAAGCAATGATAAAGTGAAAATATAGTGTACAAATAATTTGTAATATAATAAACATTTTGTATGGCTACAAGTACAACATAGTTTTTCAATACTGATTTCAAAGAAGGAAGCATTTGTGCTTGAAGTTATAACCTTGTCCAGATATATCCATACCATTTTTACTGAGAAAAAAGTAGTAATTTAGCTTTTTCTACTCAATGCCCCAGTTTTCTTTAAAGATATGTTAAGTGTTTAGGTGAAAGTACTGTTTATTGTGTACACAAAATGTTGATGTTCTGACCACTATCTGTCTTCAGATTTGTAAACCATCAGTAGGAACAGTTGCAAACGAAACAACAAAAAATTCCTTCTTGGTATGTGTGTCCTCACCACTTTCAGTTGGAAAACCACGTGTGACATTTATTAGCATCAGTAGAACAGTAACTTTAAAAGGATAAAAGAGAACTTGTTGGCAGCCGTTTCTTGACTTGTTGGCAGTCCTCTCTTGACACATTATCTGTGTTGGAGAGAAGCTCTAGCACTCAGTCTGGAAATATGAGTAATATTTGTATGTCATAATACTATGAGTAGAACTTGAGAGAAGTGCATGCAAACCCTATATATAGAAATGAGGATATTATCTTCAACAGTGATCATTTCTCTTTCAGACTCTCTTTGAAAGATGAGGCACATAAGAAGTGTAAGATAAAAATGTGAGGCAGGTAGAAAATGCAACATTGGGTTGAGTGGCAGAATTACTGTGTTTAAGGGCTGATATGTACCAAGCTGACCATAGTTTTCATTACATTTCAAGATGTCTGACTGTTAAAGAATTAATCACATTTTAATGTATGTTTTTTTAGCTCTGCATTGCCAGTATAAGAGCTGACTGCCAGCTTCTAGAAGTCTGAGGGAGCTTGAAAGCAGCAGGTTTTCATCCTGTGCACGTCCCAGCAGCTCCAAACTCTATGTCCAACCAGTTATTGTCCTGCTCTTGCATTTCTTATACATTAACAAATCCCAGTGGGCTTCCCAGCCCTCACTGAAATGAAATGGCAGAGGGACAGGGACCTTGCATGTCACTCATAACTACTAGAAAATGCAGCTTTCCCTTCATGGCTTAATTTTTAACTCCAGGAATGAGCAACAGATTTCATTTTTGTTTATCAAAATAATTCAAAGTTTGGTGTTTTGATTTTTTTTCTCTTTTTTTTAAGGAGAAGAATACTCTTTGAGAATGCTTTTTTTGAACTTTTGCCTTTCTCTCAGAAATAAATAATGCAAAACTCAACTTGTGGAAGTGAGATTTATATATAGGTCAGTAAAGAAATTGCATACTTACTTGCTCTTTAAAAATCTTTCAAGATGGCCGAGTCATAAAGGCAAAGCTGGTTAATACTGCAGAATCTCTCCTGAGAATAACTGCATTGCACAAGGTGGTTTAGGTCCTAATTTTAAAATCAGTGGAAATACCCCCAAATCATATAATATTTCATGCTTTTAAAATCACCTTAAGACCATATTCTTATGAATATTTTATCATATTCATATATATCTATATATGTGTGTGTCAAAAAAATTTTTTTCAGAACTGGTTCTATTTGTGCATCAATTTGTCCCCATCCATTTCAGGTTCCTTAAGGGATACAGAGGCAGTAATGAAGAGATAAATCTCAGAGTTGTTCTGCTATGAAGCTCATGAAAGATGAGAAATGAGCTTTAAATAGTTAGGTGCCAAATGTATAGTAGATGTCTTGAAGATAATTAGAAGTATCATGAAGAGGTGTTTCAGGAATTTGATTTTTTTTTTTTTTTTGCATTTGTTAAAAATAATTATTGTTTTAAGAAGTCTGACGTATTGAATTTTCCACACTCAGTTCATTCCCAAGAAGTAAGTTGTTACTATATTGCATCCTGTAAATAATTTTGTAACTTTATAAATGCACATTTACCCATTGGGCAATAATGGGTGCGAAGGACTGTAAATCACAAAGAAAGGTGATTCCACCGAGTGCAATATTTAGAGAGCAGGTGAATTTCTCTTCCAGAGTATTCCCTCTTCCCTGGAGCCCAGAGCATTTCTGTGCTGTGTAAACCAGTCCAAACACCATAACAAACTGGCATCAATTAGGGCCTTGTGTATCTGGCAAGGAGATCTGGATGTAAGTAAAATTGAAGTTTATTCTTTATCCCTGTCTTTAAATCATACTCTCCATGCTGCAATGAGGAAAAACCTGAACACTTTATTTTACACTAAACAAATTTTAGTAATTCCTTCTATGACAATGAGACTGGGAAGGCTTTTCCATTTCATCTTGCTGTTGACTTCTGCAAGCTGTATTCAACGTCATACTTGATAGAAAAAAAATGAGAGTGAAGCCAAGGTTTTTGGAAAATGTGATAGAACCCTTCTTGCTGAGGCTAAATTTTAATGCAGGATTTAGCAAATCAACAGAAACAGCTCAGGCCTAACAAAAGGGCAGTTCTTTGGGTTCATCAGAAAGCATGTTTATCCAGCACAGATATTCCTATGCTTTTTGACTTTTTATTTTCATTTTATGTCTTCCCTGCCATCGCTGTGCATTCTGAATTTGAGTTTTACACCGTGTACACAAAGAAGTGCACTCTTTATCTTGCTGATACCTGGTGTGACAGCAGCAGGCAACCAACACAGGACAGAATTTTTAAACAGCCATGGCACTGCATGGCTTCAGCCCATGTGCTTTGTGTGTTCTCCTATTAAAACAAACCACAGCTGTAGGTAACATTTTCTGCTGCAATTACTGGCAAAACACCTGCTCCCTTCAAGGAGAACAGGGCTGAGCCAGTAACCTCCCAATAAATTTGCCATCACAAGTGTCTTAAAACTGTGCCAGGAGAGGAAGGATGCTGTCTGGTTATGGGTGGCTGGAAATTGGGAGATGGAAAGTCGGTTTGCTTTTCTTCAGGATTTTGGATTGGTCCAAAATGTGACTGTGCCTCCGTGTCCCATCTGTAGGGCAGGGTGAAGGGACTGCCTCTCCTCACCGCTCTGCTGAAACTCAAACCCTGGACTGCAGTGGACACTTTAGTAAGAAGCACCATTTATTACTTTATGGAGCTTTGGGAATTGTTCAGGATTATAAAGGACCTATTCCTACGGTAGCATTTCAATAAATGTGAATTTACAAGGGAAAAAAAAACACCTCTTGAAAATATTTCAGTATATTCTAGGAAGCCTTTCCAATAACAACCTCTACACTTTTTTACAGAGATTTACAGAATTTATATCAATAAACCGTCTCACTTCCCAGGCAACAGATCTCACTTTCCAAGGAAATGAACTTTTCTTACGTCTTTGAATTAGGGAAAGGACTAGCTCTGCATGATTACAAATATCCATGTTATCTTTGGTGTTCACAGCTTGATTCACTTGAATTGTAATGGCTGTGTCTGTGAAACTTCCTCAAAATTTATGAGTGTTTCAGCTGTAAGTGGGAAAATTAATTTTCTGAAGCTGGAAAATTGAGAGCAAATCTAAAGCCAAGTCTAGGGATTAAATCGAGAGAATAAGAAAATAAATAATTAAAATTTTATACTATGCAATCAGAAGGAAAATCTCCAAGACCTGTTATTTAAAAATACATGCTGATGGTAGAATTTTACATATGACTGAAAAGGGGGGATTTAAAATGTTCTGGGTCATTACCAAATTCCTGTGTTTTTACTCTGAGCCATAGGGTGATTCTAGAATACAGCTTATGAATACATAGAATAGTTCCTTTCATGTTAGTGGCTATAGCTTAGCTGAAGTTGTACATGTGTTTTCCTTGGCAACTTTGCACATGAAATAAAATATGTCTTAAAATCTCTGTTGTTACTTATTGGTTGTTCCTGCCGTGTCCTCCTCTTTAGATCCAGTTTTTGTGGTTTTTAATACCATTTACTCAGGCCTGAGTTTTGTACTGTCAGTCTGAAGTAGAAGGAAGAGGAAATGCAGCTTTTGACAGGGCTGCTTTTGTATAATATGTAATGCAAGAAATTTGGAATAAAAAGTTCCTTTACTACTACTTTGTAGTTTCAGAGGGAAAAAGAGGCAGGAAAGGATCTTCCAAAAATAGAGGATAAATGAACTTCCTAGTGTAAGTATCACTACTAAGGTTCTAGACAGATGGCCTAGTTAAGATACAATTTTTTAAATGTATATATGTATTTACATATTTTATATACTTGCTGCGACTGTGAGTGCTTAAATTGCCTCAAGGGGTTGTTCTGGCTTTTCTCAAGATACACCAAAATCCGAGCCTATCTCACAAATGTTGACAAATTTTCACAAATGAGGACAAGTTTCCCAGAGTTAGGTGCTGCTCAATTTCCCTACTTCCTGTTGAGATATTAGCTCTGAATTTTCAGGGCAGGTGAATCTAAAATGCAGCAGACGCTGCTGAAAACAGAAAAATGATTTCATGATGGCTTACTGCTTTTGGATTTCCTTCCTAATCTGTCCCTGAACTAATTAAGGCAGCTTGACTTGAAGATTAATTTAAATTCTAATGATCCATTGTAATAAGGCTGAATATCTATTTGGAGAATTTTAATGTGGCAAACTCAAACACAGCAGCCTGAAACTTAATGTACCCAACTGCTTGGTATAAAATAATTTAAAGCTGAAATGCATTCTGGTTTTTGAATAGCTTTGTATCTCATTTTTCCTACCATAAAGCAGCCAAGGCCATTTGAGGTTTCAGAAGTGAGACCAGAGGCTCTCCTTGGGGAGCACCTGGGTGTCACTGCAGGTGCAGACTCAGGCTGGCTGGGAAGGTGTGGCACTCTGCTTTTTGAGAGGCTTGCCTCGTTTAGGATTGGAAATGGGAGCAACCTTCTGATGTTTTGAGATCTCTGCCTGTGAATCCAATTTGTAGCCTAAAATTTCTGTCTTGAATGCGATAGGGATAGATTTGTTGAATCACATGAAAGAGATCTGAACTGTGCCTGCATCTGAATGTCAGGTTTAGCCTCCCCTGAGCAATCTAAGAGAACAGAAACAATTAAAAAAAAAGAATGACACATTCTTTGTGAATAAAAGAAAATGCAGTAGGAATGCTGTTCTATTTTGTCTAATACATGGCTTAATTTTTACAAAAGAAATGATAAACAGACCAGCTTTGAGATGAAACCATAAGCCCTCAGATGAGAGCAAATTACTGGATTTAAGAAGATCAGGTGGAAACAGAGCAGAAAAGTAAAGGTAAGTAAAATGATTAGGGGCAAATGAAAATCAGTCTATGTGCCACTATGTACCAATAGCCTTTTTTTTCCAGAGGAAAGGTTTTGACCAAAGTATCCTGATGGAGGAGTGCTGTGGGTGATACTGGCCAAAGGTGACATTCTGCTAAGTGCCACGATTAAGAGGATTTTTTCAGATGTGTGATCCCAGGCAGCTCTAACTGAGATTACACATTAACTGATGTTATTCCTTGTGTTATCACCCAGTAATTAAATTCCAAGTGTTTCAACATAAAGGCCATATGAAAAACAGAACAACAGATGGAAAATATTTCAACTGTGTGCCATGGGAAGCAGCTCTGTTTAAGCCAAGGAAACAAAGGAATAAAGAAAAAAAATGAATAATGGCTGATGAGAGCTGGATATAGAGTGAAAGGTATGGTAAAAGCTGAGAAGTAATTGTTAGGAAGCAGCAATTCCATGTAATGGAAACCTCAGCAGGCCCTTACAATAACCTTGGAAAATTTAGGGTGGTTTAGGAATGAAACTGATCTGGGATTGGGAGAATGAAGATAGTCCCTCTGTAAGCCTCTGAAGGCCTCTGTGTATTGGCCCTTTTTTTCCAGTCCAAATTTGTTTTCTGGTATTTAGTTTGGGTACTAACAAAGTTCTCATTTTCATAGTAACCGACAATTTCAGCTTAACCATTCACATTTTCACAGCAATTAACCATTTCTGCTTAAGCCTCAAAACCCTTTGAGAGACTTTTCATCCTCCTTCTGCAGAGGGAGCAGTGAAACAGTGCAGCCCAGATTTCCAAAGTGTTCTGGTGTTCATTTGTAATCACATTAAAATGTGATTGCTGTAGTTCGATGATTGACAAATGGGAGTTATAAACTAGATTTTTTAAAAAATATAAACTCTGTGTACAGTAGATCAAAATCTGGCTGGAAAGATCGAGGCAGTATAAAGATGCATGCTGCAATAAACAGTAAGAGGAAATAAAATTTTGATATTGTATTGTGTTAAAACATTTCACAGCTGAGCAATTTGAACACAGTTTAAAAAAACAGAGGTTAAAATATTCCTCTTATAAAAATAAAGCTCTTTGCCAAAATATTGCAGCTTCAGGGTCGGTAACTTTATTATTTCATGCTGCCACCTACTGCTTTGGAAATGGAATAGGAAAAAGTAATCAGTATTTTTTTATCAGTCTGATGAGCCTATTTGCTACTTCGTGGTGTTCTTAATGTTTGGCATTATTTCTGAATGCTGAATGCTGTCCAGATCTTCCCATCCCTGCCTCTGTCCATTTTTGTGAAAGGATGTGCCTTCCAAACACAAGGATGTTTTCACTTCAAAAAATGCCACAGGCTTTAGCCTAAGCACTGTTATTCCTAAAATAATGATAAAATGTCAGTTAACAGTCAATGCCACGTGACTGCTCTGTTAAAAACCAACTCAAGCTATAGCTTCTGTAATTTTATGGTAATAAAGGAATACACTGTGACTGGTAAAAATTTTTCCATGCTAACATGAAAGTAGTTCTTTAAGCTGGTTTAGAGGCTTAGGACTTTTAGCCATACCTATTTACTCAAAATTGCACTTAATGTACTTAGAACTAAAACAAAACAAAACCCAGCCATATTTTATATTGCCATTTCTGTCTTTCTCAGCTGCAGATACGGACTGCTGGAAATCCTGACAAAAACAGTGTTAATTTCTCTGTGTTTTTGAAGAAAATATTCTGGGTGCCACTGCAGGTGCAGACTGCATATACTTCCTGCATAAAGTAATTGGAGGGAAAAAAAAAAGTTAAAATGCACAGTAGTGTTACCAGTAACTAGTACCAGACAAACAATACACAAAAGAAGTCAACAATATGCTATATTTTTAATTTGGCAATAGAACAGCATATAGTGAGTAGAAACCCAATGTTGAAGACCCATTAAAACAGTCCACAGTGACAGTGGCAAAATATCCAGCTGAAATAATCCTCAATGTGTTGGTGGACATTACTTCATGTTCTGCATTGCTTTCATGCTTTGTATCTTCTTTTCTTCCAGTGCCTTCAGGATTTTATCTAAACAGGAATTCAATATAATCTGTCATTAATGATGTAATTAATAATTTACAGCACTTTAAAGTAAATCCAATAATGTATTAAGCAAACTAATAATCCTTACAATGCCTTGGCTAGCAAGTATCTAAAAACTAGAGCTTCTCAAAATACTAGGTATTAAAAATGGAAAGTGGGGTGTATTGCTATAATGAAGGGGAAAAAAATACCCAAACTACCAATCTGAATTTCTTTTGAGATCTTCCTTTGAATGCATGTATCTGATGGACATTTTTCCTGTTTTCTTGTAACCTTTGCACTTCTGAAAGTTTCCTGACTGGCAGCCTGTGACCTTGGAGGAAAAGATGAGCATGAAATCCTTACAGCTGTTGCCTCACCACCTGAACTCTCAGCACCATCATCATCTGCTCAGCTATTTTATTCCCTGCATTTTCTTCATGGCCAGCAGGTTGCAAAATTAAAATGCCAAGCTCACTTATAATTTAACTGGAGGGTTTTTGTTCGGTTGGTGGTTTCTTTTGATGTGGGTGGTTTTGAGTTTTTTTTGGGGGGCGGGTGTGTTTGGTTTGGGGATTTTTTTATGCCTCCAACTATTCGTGGCTTTTATTTTACATCAAAGCTGATGCACAACTGCAGGGGCTCATTGCTACTCGATACATTTTGCATGCACCAACTCTCTCTCGCTTGACTGATGCCTGCGTTGGTTTTTTGGTCGTCACTTAACGACTTTGGGGGTTTTGTTCCTTTGTGCAGCAGTGATTACACCCGTAGTTGATGTGACTGCTCTGACCCGCGCTCTCAGCCGGCTCCCCGTGAGCGGTGACACGGGACAATGGCTTTTGTCCCTGCAGTGCCGCCGTGCTCCCGCAGGTCTCCCCGGGCTGGCTCTAGGGCGCTGCGGGGCGGGGATACCCCAAACCCGCCCTACGCGCATCCCGCCTTAGGGGTCACTGCCGGGGGGACCCGCAGCGCCCGCGGCCGCGCTGCGCGGAGCTGTGCGGAGCTGTGCGGGGCTGTGCGGGGCCGTGCCGTGCCGGGCCGTGCCGTGCCGTGCCGTGCCGTGCCGTGCCCGGGNTGACTCTATGATATCAGAAGTCTAATTAATTACTTTATTATACTATATTATTTTATACTAGATATTTTACACTATATATATGCTATATATTATATATTATATATATATATATATTTTTTTTTCACTATATTACACTACATCTAAACTGAAACTGCACAAGCACTCAACTGAACAGAATCTTGTGACTGTCTCCTGACCGACAGCCTGCACACGCGCTTGGCCCTGATAGGCCAAGGAAACAAAACCCCATCACTTTGGGTAAGCAATCTCCATATTGCATTCTACTTTGGCGCAACAGAGGAGCAGAGAATGAGATAAGAATTGTTCTGATCATTCTCTTCTCTGCTTCTCTCACTGCTTCTCTCAGGTTCAGAGAATGTGAATCCCACACCCCGGGACAGCCCCGCGGTTGTCCCCGCACGCTGGGCTCCGCACGTTCCCCTCCGGCCGGAGGCTGCCTCGGTCCTTTCCCTCCCTTGTTGCTTCTGTCCCCAGCATCTTCCCAGTTTTCCTGTGGAAGGGCAGGAATAGAGCCGGCTGAGGGCACGGGTTGGAGGAGTCATACGAACTACGGGTGTAATCACTGCTGCACAAAGGAACAAAACCCCCAAAGTCGTTAAGTGACGACCAAAAAACCAACGCAGGCATCAGTCAAGCGAGAGAGAGTTGGTGCATGCAAAATGTATCGAGTAGCAATGAGCCCCTGCAGTTGTGCATCAGCTTTGATGTAAAATAAAAGCCACGAATAGTTGGAGGCATAAAAAAATCCCCAAACCAAAACCCACCTGCCCCCACAAAAGACTCTACCCGTCGGTTTTATTTCTGGGCTGGGAACCGGTGTTTGAAAGGGTGCAGTAAACTCTGGAAGTAGCATTGGTTAAAAGAAGTGAGGAAGGCACTGTCCTAAAAGTCTTTAACTTTTTGAGGTTTTTCTTCAGGGCTGTGTGTGAAATAAGCCAGCTACTAATGATGGAAGGGTGTTGGTGATGAAATGAGGGAAAAATTCATCTTTGGGTGGTTGTGCATGGATGGCTGATGCTCTGCATGTCTGCTGTTCAGGATTCTGGGGGTTTTGGTGGGTGGGGATAGGTGCTTGCCTATTCCCCAGAGTTTAACATTTTGCTTGTTTTTATTTGAGGATGAGACCTGTCATTAGTATTGGTTGGTGATTATTTCTTTAACCCAGCTTCTTTCCATTAAATATGACACCCCTCCTCCAGCCCTAGGCAGCAAGTGAGGGCATTGCTGATTGCTTCTGTGGACCTCAGAGCAGGCCAAAAAAATCCTCTCAGGCTTCCAGCAGAAGGACTTTTGGGATGGATTTAAGCTGATTTTAGGTATTCTGGACAACCCTAGTAATAGAGGTGCTGTACCAGTTGATAAAGTACTGGTGACTGCAGAGGCTGTGGAGGTTAGTCAGGATCAATAAATTCACTTAAAACGAGGTGAAAATCCCACTAATGCAGCCTTGAGCAGACCTCAACAGTACACAGCCCCTACGGGATTGCTGTGTACTCTGGAGTAAATTCCATTTTTCAAGCCTTCCCTTGAATAAAACAAGAAGATTTTCTAGAAGCAGAACTTCTGTGCACTTTTAAGTGCAGCGCTCTGAGCTGTGAGCCAATGCTGATGTGAATGTTTTGAAACTTGTCAGATCTACAGATGCTGGCTGTCACCAGAGTGACAGTCAGTGCCCTCAAAAGTGGTGGTGATGGAAAAGTAGTGGCAGAACTCACTCAGTATTTTATTTTAAAGCACAATGTTAAGGGTTAGAGTTCTGAGTGTGAGTTTATGCATGTTGTGTTACATGCAGTGGGCCTAAATAATTAAAATTCCAGTACAAGTGTAATTCCAGTACAGGTTGCATATTTTATAAATGGAACACACGTATTTGAAATGAGCACTGCTCAGAGCAGAAGTCTGATAATAAGGTTCTCTCTGGGCATCCTGTTCCAGTGCTCAGTCACTTGCACAGTAAAGAAGTTTTTCCTCATGTTCAGGGGCAGGATCTCCTTCCTGACCTGCTGGCAATGTTTGGGGGTGGAGGGAGGGGAAATGCACCACAGGATGCCATTGGCCTTCTTGGCTTCCAGGACCCACAGCTGGCTCATGGACAGAGTTTTTGTCCACCAAAACTCCCAGGTCCTTCTCCACAGAGCTGCTTTCCAGCAGGTTGGCCCCCAGCCTGGACTGGTGCATGGGGTTATTCCTCCCCAGGTGCAGGACCTTTTGGCCTTTGATGAATTTCAGACAGTTCTTTTCTGCCCATCAAGACTGCCATGCTATGAGAGGTGAGAAAAACTCTGCTTTTAGCAAAGATCCCTGTGCCTTATTTATAGTGTTACACACAGCTCACACACCTGCCTTCACCTTTGGCATTGAAAATTTGCTACCAAAACTGGGAACATTTAACCCTGAGTTCTGCATGTAGGCAGGCATAAATGACACAAAGAGCAGAGTTTTGAGACAGAAGTTGTCTGTGTGTGCTTTTTGGCCAGCAGTTGCCAATACTGGGGCCAACAGCTGCACAGCTGTGATCCGGCAGAGGGAGGCAGACACACACACTTGTTGGTGTGTCACACTGTCACATTTAGCACCTTCATCCCTGTGTGTTTAGGTGCTGATATTTGAAGTGCTTATGAGAGTGTTTGCTTTGAAGAAGCAAATATTTTGCTTATCTAGCCAGCAAAGTCTGTAGTGACAGCATTCCCTCCGCTGCTTCTCTAAATACAAACATCACAGCTCCTTGAGAGGCTTTGTTAAGGATAGTGAATTGAAATTATGAAGTCAGAGGGCAGCTAAAATATTCTCATATTATTGGCAGTAGTAGTCAGACTTCAGTGTTAATGACAATAACTACTGATACTCAGAAATATTGACTGTGTGTGTGAATTCATGTTATCACACAGGTTGCTCCAAGTATCTGTAAAAGCCACAAAAGCTACAGCTCTTCCCATTTTACAATAAATTTTGATGTCAGTTAAAACCCCCCAGATTTTCATCACTGATGTACTGTAAAAGTTATAGCAAAAAGGTGGATTTAGCATCTAATGTGTTGTTTAAAATGTATACTAATAAATCACATTGTTGCACACAGTTGAGAATTGTGTGGAGGTTCAAGCATGAATATTCTGTCACCTCTTCTTTTTAGTTTAGGTTTTTTTAGCTGAGTTGTCTTTTTTCCTGCCTTTATAGTGGGTTTCTTTGTATTGGAGTTCCTGGTTGGTCCAATTTACATATTTTAGACCAACTTCCCACTTTCAGCTCCCACATTCCCAGCCTTTTTCCCTGTCATTCAGGTTCTCCAGCAAAAAATTGCTGTGTTTTCTCCTTGCCAGAGGAAAAGCTGCTAAAAATCTCTGCAGGAGCTGCTGTGCTGTGCTCCCAAAGCCTGTGTCTGCAGGCAGTGAGCTGTGACCCTCCTGCTCCCCTTGTTCATTTCTGCTCCTGGTGCTTCTTGTCTCTCACATTTGTGACGTTTTTTGGTGCTGTTTCTTGGTGAGAAGCAGGAGAGCCCCACTCTGTGTGTGAGCAATTCTCCTGCCTCTAATTTGTCCCTTGTTTCTCTTTGAAGGGTGTTGGTGCTGTTCCACCCAATCCTGATTTAGACATGTGACCTCCACCACAGTGTATAACAGGAAATGTAAGAATTTTATTAATTATTAATTATTCATCACAAACAGAAATTTCATTTGCTGTTAACAATCTGCAATTGTTTTTCCTGAGCTCCTCCAGGTTTCAGTTTATAACCTGCAGGATTTCTCTTTTTCCAGAAGGATGCCACTCCCTTCCCTGCTGTGTGTCTGGCCTGCCAGATGTGTCACATCACCGTGATGCAAACCAAATATGAAGTGGGCTATTTATAAAAGTCTCGGAGCACTTTGCCAGCAAACTTCAAATTAACAGAGAGCAACTAATTAACAATTATACAATTTGAAAGAAGTGCTAATTAAAAAGTTTTTCAAGAGGTGAATTTTCAATTGAAATACAGAATTAACCAGAGACTTAGTGCCTGAAATAGAAATTTGGACTGATTAACAGAAATGCAAAAAAAGTGCTAGCTGTGTAAGAAATGAATTTTTAATTTTCTCTTCAGTGCCATGTTTAGGATCTGAAGAAGATGTGCTGTTTTGGCCAGAAGGTATAAATCAAACTATTTTTCAGTAGTGTTGTTTTAGTCTTACAGTGTTTATGGTTGTGTTCAATCACAAGAATTGGAGATTTTGGCAGAAGAGCCATGACTCTGCCTCTCTCTGATGATTTCTGTGTCACTGAGTTGAAAATTCCTGCCTTATTTGAAGAACACAACAGGAGGTAAGAAACAAGAAGTTTTCTGGAAGACAGGAGCTGCTTAAAGATATTCACATCTGGTAACTGGGGAACCTTTTTATGTTCTGGGGTTTTTCTCCTCTTTGCCATTTGTCCTGTTCTGGGAATGGGAATCTGGTGGCTTCAGGAGTGGGTTAGATATTACATTTTTACCAAAGTGGAGCAGGGTGCATAAGTGGAATAAAAGCAGCATTAAAAACTGATCTATCTGCAGGCTCTCTGAAAATTTCCCTTGAAATTCCTTGGGTTTATGCAT
The DNA here is from genome assembly GCA_013400635.1 of Hypocryptadius cinnamomeus. Taxonomy (NCBI): domain Eukaryota; kingdom Metazoa; phylum Chordata; class Aves; order Passeriformes; family Zosteropidae; genus Hypocryptadius; species Hypocryptadius cinnamomeus. Next base: position 2,393 of record VYZP01079923.1, on the reverse strand, counting down.
TTTGTCTTCTGCATGAATATGTGTAGGGTGATGGAGAAGAAATGAGATTATTTTGGTAGAGCAGAGTAATGTCTGCATATTAATTGGGCAGGTAAATGCTTTGATTAGCTGTGTTGGCATCTGAGTTAATGATGGGTGCTTTTTCTTGGAACATGAATCTTTGTCAAACCCTGATGGTTCTCTCCAAATTTGTCTCTAGAATGGCCTCGTTTCTGAAATGTAATTTTTCATAGCGTGTCTCTTTTCAGGAGACTGCATTGTTTTAGCTGTGTACTTGGCAATTTAAAGGAAATAATGAGATCTCCTGTGAAATGAGAAAGCTGAGTTCCACTGAGATTTAAACGAGAGATCTGGGTTCAGTGCTACTGAAATGAGTCATCACAGCAGGTGAGGTTGCTCAAAAAAGCCACAGTTCACCACATAAAAAATTAAAGAGATCCCAATCCATGCCAGCTTTGAAGTAATAGAAGTCATGAATAGTCCTGAAGGCAGACTCACATCTTGCCCCTGGCTGCTGTTATGCCACACTCCCAATACCTTCTGAAATTCCCATTGTAGAACGATTTAATCTTGGCTCAAGAAGCACTACTAGCCTTGGCAATAATAAAGTTTACTTAGCAGTGTTCAAATGGGTTGCATATTTTGCTTTTTCCTGTTTCGAATTTAGAGGTGTTGGGAGACACTCCACATGTCAGCCAAATATTTTTCTTTGTGTGTTGGGAATTGACACTGTCACAGATCTGTGCATTTTTAGATGGTGGTGTGACCTACAGGTCTCAAAATTTATTTGGGAGGCTTTATGCATCTAAAATCCATATGGATTTTATATATATCCATTCATATGGATACATATCTGTAAATACACATATGCTCATAACTTAATTCAAATAGGCATTAACAACAGAGCCTTTTTGTGGTCTGTAATATTTGTTTTTTAATACTTTACACTGTAATTAGAGACTAAGCATTGTGCTAAAAGCTAGCCACATCTTTAAGGGTCAGTAATGTTTTTTTCAGAACTGTGTGAGTCTCATTGGCATGTAAGGAGAGGTTTTTTCCACACTTTGCAGTAATTTCTGTGAAAGATGGTTTATCCTGGTTATCTCAGGATTAAAAGTGCTGCAGTTTGGAGATGTTGATGGTTTCTAATTATAGGATCAGATGAATGTGAGTGGTCTCTGATTCACTCTTCAGAGCTGCAGCCCATCCTACCAAGGAATGTGAAATCCTACCAGCAAGTGCAATCTTTGCTACTTACATTAACAAGAATGGTGGAAACTGCCTCGTGCCAAACATAAAAGCACAGTGATTGCAGCTGAAACTGTATTATAGTGGTACAAGGGATTTCATTAAGAGTCATTTTCATCACACAGAATAGCTGATTCAGAGCAGAAATGGAGAAATCCAGTATTTCAGAGCAATATGCCTTGCCTCACTCTTTCTGGTGCCATGCACTGATGAAGAGAATTTAAGAGAAAAGTAGCATTTTCTTTGAAGCCTATTAAGGCTGCTTTATTAAAGTGTCCAAACAAGATGTGTGGTTCATAAACAGCAACTGGTGTCTGTTGACTGATTGTTTAACTTTCCTCTGTTATTAGCTTAACTTTGCTTAAAATGTATTTTCCCTGGAGCATTAGTATTTCTAGGGTTTTTTACTGTTTAGGCAGGTGTGTTACTGTAAATTTTCTGCTGCCTCTTGTAAAATTGTTTTCCTGTCCCTGCAGTTGACTCATTTGACAACAATTCTATGGCCTGATCCAATTTTCAATTAATCCTGAGCCACCTCTGCTATTTTCTTACTTTCAGTATTAAATTATAGCAAAAATGTGAACAGGTCATCTCATTTAGGCACATTTGGGGGTAGAGGGAGGGAGAATACAGTGAATATTGCAACACACTCACAAAAAGTATTAAAGGAGGCAATTGTCTGTGAAAATGACCTAGAGGGAGGAATAAGAGCAGGGAGGGCACAAGGAGGACCTTGTGAAGAGGTGTCCTGTCAGGAGCATAAGGTACCTCCCCAGAGTGCTGCTTTCTAGAAAACCAGGGATTTTGGGCCACCTGGTATATTCCAAAAGAAAATGGAAAAATCTGGTCACAAGAGTTTTTCTAAGACCTAAGGATGAGTCCTGGAGGAGGGAACAGCAGCTGTGGCCTGTGGATGCTGCTGTCCCGCCTTGCAGGGGATGGTGGAACTCCCTGAGCTCCTCCCTGGGCAGGGCTGAAAGGCATTGCTTGATAATGGGGAAAAGAAGGCTGGACAATTTAAAAAGTGGGTGGATGTCAGAACCCAGGACATCCCTCTGGTGCCCTGGATAGCTCGAGACCCGAGCAGGGGGCCCAGGAGTCCTGGCAGGAAGCCAAAGCCACTTGGGAATTTGATCTCAACCCAT
>VYZP01079922.1:169407-215420 GCA_013400635.1 Hypocryptadius cinnamomeus | reverse complement strand
CCCGCGTCCCTCATCGTGCGCCCCGCAGCTCCTGCCACACCCCCATCCTCAAGTTCTCGTCCTCCACTGCTGGTCCCCACCGCGTCCCCATCCTCCATCCCCGACACACCCACTTCCCGCATCCTCTATCCTGCATTCCTGGTCCTTATCTGGCCTCTATTCCACATCCCCCATCCTCCATCCCCTGCCACACCCCTATCCCTGCACCCCTCATCCCTGGTCCGTACCGAGTCCCCATCCAGCATTCCCCATCTCCATCACATCTCCATTCTGCATCCCCCATCCTTCATCCTTGGTCCCTATCCAGTCTCTATCCCACATCCAATGTCCTGCATCCCTTGGTCCCTGCCACGTTCTCATCCTGCATCCCTGCCACATCTCTGTCCTGCATCCCCCATCCTACATCCTTCATCCAGCAGCCCTGGTCCCTGCCAGGTCCCCATCTCACATCCCCCATCCTGCATCCCTCCCCATCCAGCACCAGTCATCCCACATCCCTCATTCTTAGCATGTATCCATCACCCATCCCCCATTCCTCCCACATCCCCAACCTGCATACCCCTTCCTGCATTCCCAGTCCCTACTGCACCCCTATCCCACAGCCCCTCATCCCTGCCATATCCCCACCCTGGCACCTCCCATCCTCCAACCCCTCTCCCTGTGATGCCCACACCGTGGTCCCCATTCCTTGGCCATCCCAGCACAGCATTTTAGGGCTCCAGGGAAGACTCCCCCCTATCCCAAGGTTTTGCTTTTGGATTTTCCCCTCTTCTCAGTGGGGGGAAATCAGGGTAGGCAACAAGTGACCACTCACCCCAGCTGCAGCTCCTTCACAGCCTCAGCTGGGGATGCCACAGCACACATCCAGCTTCTCTTCTCCCTGCCAGCATGCTCAGGATGGGAAGGATAACTGCCAGCAAACCCCAGTGATGTCAGGAAAAAGATCAGAATCCTTAATTCTGCCTGGGGAAGGAGGTGTGAAATGAATTTTGCTGTGCCAGCGAAGAGCAGCGGGATAAGCTGCTTACCAGCAAACAGCAAAATTCAACCACCTTCCCAAAGAATTGTCACTAAAACATGTTTACACAAGTGGGAAGAGGAGGAGTATGCTCCAATCGTCAAAAACCCCTGTTTGCCTCAACTTCTGGATGAGAGTCGTTAAAAACTCATCAGGCAGAAGCTTCCCAAGGTGCATCTCCCCTTTCCTGGTGGCTGCGTGAGCAGCTCCCGGGTCTGTTCCAAAGAGATTTGCCAAGTACCTCTTCAGGCTGGCGGAAAGATGACAGCAACTGGTGTTAAGTGCTCTCAGCACCTCCCTGTGAGTGCGTGCTGTGCTCTGCTCCTCGAGGGAACCGTTGGGAAGGCGGCTTTTGGAGAGCACAGAGGCGTTCTGACGCCAAGGAAAAGGACACAAACAGCCCAACGGCTGTAGCTGGGTACAAGCAAGGGCACCCAGCAAAAGCACAGATGATTCGATTGCCTGACAGGCAGGCTTGAAAGCAGACAGGCAATTTGGTCTGGGAAACAAACAGCAACACATTTGGGGGGAAAAAGAAAAGCAATCCCAACTCCTGAATGACTCCCACTGCTGTTTGTACATGGCCAAACAGCTAGCTCACTCTGGAGGGAGGAAATGGAGTGAAGACCTATTAGAAATGATCACTAGGACATGTGGGTTCTGCTGGAGCACCCCTATCCCTCGCTGAGACACTCTCCACCTCTACCACAGCATGATTCCATGTCCATAGAAGCAACTAGGAATTGGCAGCAGCACCTGTTTTGTTACAAAACACCCAAGCACCAGCACCTTCCATTTTTCCAAAGCGTTCGTCCTAGGGCAAGTTGAAATCCTGTGTCGCTATTTTTACCAAACGTGGAGATTTACAGGAAAAAAACAACGTTGTCTTGAGATCACTGAAGGATTCACAATGGAATCAAAGAGCTTGGTGCTGCTTTTAATGGAGAAACCACCTACAAGGCATATGTTTTTTGACACGCTCCGAAACGGTCACTGGAAAGAGCTCAAACCGTCAGTGCTTTCTTATTATCACAGTTATGTGCTGTGCTGGAAGTTTAATTACAGAAACTATCAATGCAACAGGAGATAAACACTTTGCTTTTGAAGGGAATTAATTTATTTGGAGATCTACATCACACAGGCACGCTGCTGGAGATCCAAGCAATGCCTGACCTCAATATCGTTAAATCGTGCTCCGGCGAAGCTCTCCTGGATTTTAAATACTTATTTTAAGAACAAACTTCCTTCTTCTGAAAAAAAAGCCACATTTCAACACCAGCAATGCCCCTAAAGCCCCAGTTCTATTGTTTTCTTGGAAAACCAGCAATCCACAGACATCAAAGAGGCAACTTCGTGACGTTTTGGGGAAAGGAGGAGGAAGGCAATCCCGAAGAAGAGGGTAGTGGGAAAAGCTGCAGGGAAATGCCACGGTTCCCATGCTTTGGAGGAGTCATGAGGCATCCCAGCTTGGAGTTCCCAGGTTCCCACTGAAGATTCATGTCCTATAAAACCTTTCACTGAAGGATCATGCACAGAGCAGACCCCCTACGGGCACCTCAAGAGAAGCACAGCTGCCCAGATGTGGCGTAGTAGCCAGAGGCGTCCGAGGAGAACCTCTGGGAGAGACGCACCGAGTCCAGCTGCACCTCCCCGAAGTGGAAGTTCTCAAAGAGCTGAAAGGAAGAAGAAAAAAACACACTTGAAGGGCAGCAGAGAAATGGAGCCAGCAGCTGGCCCACGGCTCTCTCACAGGAGCTGGCCCTGTCAAAAGCCTCTCCTCACAGGCTGGTTTTGCCTTTAAATCAAAGTGTTCTTTAGGTTATTTTTCCCACTAAAGAACTGTGCTTGAAGTCTTTTTATCTACAGCAGCAGCTGCTCAAAGCTCCCCTGTTTTGCTGCCTGTGTCACTGAGGGAGCATGGGGAGGCTGGAGGCACCACCCCCGGGTGGCTCTCGAGGTCGCAGGCTCTGCAGGAGCAAGGTTTGAGGCCAGGAGGTTTGCACCAATCCAGGCCACAGGATGCAGGACTTAACAGCTACAGCTCAGTCCTAATTCAAAGCAGCAGGCTGGAGGCACAGGGCTCCTCATCCCAGCACTGACCCCGCTTTGTTCAACAAATCCGTCTTTGTTCGGCAAAGACTTGAGTGCAAATGAAGGAAAGCAAGCCAGCTCCGGAGCCCGGGGGGTGTGTCCCTGCCCATTAATCCAACCCACGAAGCAGACCAAAAAAAATGACATCAGAATTTCTTACAAGAAGTTATTGCTGGAAAAGCCTGGCATCCAAGCGCAAAGTGCTCCTCCCGTTCCATTAAGCAGCAGGAAATTGCTCTACCTGGGAACATCAGCTGTGCCTCAGGAAAAGCTTCTCGGTGGAGATGCTAATTTGGAAGCTCTGTTTAACCCCAGAGCTGTGAGGCACCGAGAATCTGAGCAGTGACTTCTCCCCACCTTGGAGATGTCCAAAATGTCCATTCCATCTGTCTCCTATTCAATTTTCTATCTGTCCCTGCAGGCCTGGGCTTGAGGCAGTCCCACAGCCCTTCCTGCCCTTTACAGAAGGCAAGAAGGAAAGCCAGCACATTAATCCTCCTGGAGCCAATGGTGCATCAATTCCTCCATAGAGGGACTGACTGAAATCCCAAATAACTACTTAGCATCTGAAAGGCTGCACTTCACCTCCTCCAAAGAGGCATTTGGCTCTGCCTGGCACTGATTTGGGCACAACTGCTCTTTTGTTGTTTGTCCCAAGAGTATTCTATACCCTTTTTTCCAGAGGAGACCAGCTAGTTTTCTTTCAGGACAATTCCTGGGTTTGCTGTCACTCCACAAAAGGAAAAGAGCCATAGGGAAAGTGATTCCCTGCCCATCTTGGGGCAGAGCAAGAGACCCCAGGGCAGCAGCGTGGCCTCAAGGGACACTGTGAGTGGTGGGCCACCACGGGGTCACTGGCTGCAGAAAAGAAGCTGTGCTAAGGAAGCGTTTCAAACCAGGAGAGTAGGAAAAGAGAGGAAGAGAAATGACAGCCACACAAACTCCATTTCATACAATTAAAGATTTATACAAGAAAGATTAATTATGTTCCCAAAAGCCTGCATCTTTCATGTTGGAGATCATAGGATAAAATGTCTCATTAATAAGAGATGGCAGTAAAAAGGGGTTGGTCACCTTTCTCTTTGTTTTGGCTGACCTCAGAAGGAAGGATGGTTTCCTGCTCTCCAGGGCTCCCTGCAATGCTCTGCCACTGTGCCCACTCACCCCAAACCTTCACACCTGTCCCTGTCACAGTGGCTGCTCACACTGTCACTCCTTCCCACCACAGAGCACTCTCCACCCAGGAAAAACAGAGATCACCTCTCTCTTGACTCCTAACAGAGGGAGTGGCAGGTGTGCTGGGAAGCAAGGAGTACTAGGGTTTGAAGAGGGCCCCCTCCAGTACCTAAAGAGGCTCCAAGGGAGCTGGACAGGGACTTTGGACATGGGCATGGAGTCATGGGACAAAGAGGAATGGCTTCCCACTGCCTGAGCATGATTCAGATACCGGGAAGAAATTCCTCCCTGTGAGGGTGGACAGGCCCTGGCACAGGGTGCCCAGAGAAGCTGTGGCTGTCCCTGGATCCCTGGAAGTGTCCAAGAGCAGGTTGGATGGGATTGGAACACTCTGATCTAAGGTGTCCCTGCCCATTGCAAGAGGGATGGAATGAGGTGGATTTAAGGTCCCTTCAAATACAAACCATTCCAGGATTCCATGAAGTAAACAAATTAAATGCTGGGATGTGCCAGACCCATCAGCAGCGCCAGAAGTCAAACCTTTCCACAAAATAACCAAAGGAAGAGTTCTGTTTATGCTATTGCTGCACACCACAACCTGTTTTTCTTACTAAACACATGTACTTTAAAGCAAAAAATTAGTTAATGAGACAAACCCTCCCTGAGCCCCTCTTGCCTCACACAGCCTCAGGCACGTCACAGCAGAAGGATGATTGGGAAGCCCCAGAAGACACTGCCCAGGTCAAGGGCCCTCCATTTGTACACTGCTAAAAGAGCAGCAAAGCCATTGTACCAAAGCACTTTGTATTCCCTTGGCTTTTTTAAGATTCACCACCTCCCGTGTGTTCGAGCAGCTGTGTGTTTCCCAGGGAGGAACGCTGCTAGAACTATTGATTTTTGGTAATGTGCTGTACTTTCTGAGAGTAAACATGCTACAAGATTTAGAGGACAACCACAGACACTTTTTTCTGCTCTTGTTTCAGGCTGGCTCCTCACCGATGCTCCTGTGCTCCCTGAGGCTTCCCACGACAGAAGCCACCGGACTCCAGGCACGGAGATCACTGCACATCTGAGACCTGCCTCAGGCAGTGTGGAGAGACACCCCTCAAACATCATCCTCCAACACCTCTGAAACACCAGGAATCCTCCATGACCTCTGGAACACCAGGAAGTGGCTTCCCATCACAAAAGCATCCTGCGCTTGGGTCCCTGGGGACTCGGGAAGAGATTGCAGAGAGCCGAGCCTCTGCTTTTGACTTTCACTTCTATTTATCTTGAGGAGAAGCCAAGCAGAGCCAAGAAAGATATTTATAACTCCCCCCTCTCCCCAGCCACCACGGAAACGCTCTGGTTTTGGAGGAGCCCTGGAGCACAGCTGATGAAATGCCTCCTGGGAAAGCATCTTAGCATTTTTTATTCTGCACTAGGAAAGAAGGTACCTGGAGGTCGCTGCCCTTCAGAAGCAACCGCTGATAACCCCAAGACTGGCCAACTCTTCTTCCTGTCCTTCCCTATGGCAGCCAAGGGCCCACCTTTCCCTGAAAAGGCTGCAGGGAACACGAGGAGATGTGGATCAGGAGCAGCCAGGAGGGAGGCAGGGGAGGAGAAATGCAATCGCCCGCAGAGCCGTGTCATTTGATTGGAGTGGGACGCGAGGCTCAGCAAAAGCACAGTAATTCTATAAATCCAAACATGCCAAAGGATTTATGTCCTCGATGCCCAAGGAATAAATAAGAGGATGGAGGCTGGGATTTTTTTTTTTTTAAGTATTATAAATGAGAATGAACCTGATGGAGGTAAAGGTCAGCTTACAGAATCAACACCACGCATGCAGTGCAAGCTACTAACTCCCATCAAGGGAATAGCACTTAGAGGACTAAGTGCCCTCCATCTCCCTGCTGCCTTCCCAAATTGAATTAGAATGGAATAAGGAAAGAGCACTGTTAACTTTTAACCCCAGACCCAGCACCTCCAAGCAAACGCTCCAGGGATGTGCCCTGCCTTTCAAGCCACAGCCAAAGGTTCGGGCAATGCTCAGTGAGGATGCCTGCATCTCCCGTGGGGACAGAGCAGGTGCCTGGAGAGTGGCAGCAGCAGCACCCCAGGATCTGTGGGGGATGGCACAGACTACAGCCACACTGCCCTCCCTAAAAAAAAGCCATGAGTTCCCAAGAGAAGGAGAGAACTGGATGATGGATAACCCATATTTCACAGGTCAGCCTGCAAACTACCGTAGGCCCAAGTGCTCTCTCTCCCTCTCCCGTCCTGGGGACTGGGTCCAAGGACACAGCACTCAGGTCATGATGAAAGGCAGGCAGCCCTGTGGTAGCTCCCAGAAAGCAAGTTTTCCCCCACTTCTCCCCACAAAGTCATTTATCCTGAGTCAGGAAAAGCCAGCAGCACTACTGTCATTTCTGACACTGCATCTTCTCCCATTTAAGACAATTCTGTTCAGATGCTGGAAACCCTTCTTCCTCTGAGGTCTGTTCCCCTCGATTACCCACAAATTACCCAGCAGACCTCCCTTGGGATGAGACAACCATTTTCTGAAGGAAGACAAGAGGCTGAAGGCTTGTTTTGGGAGAAAGAGAATCACACATCAAACCGCTCGCTCCTCGCAAACCTGAGCCAAAACTGCTTGTATAAACTTCAACCCCTAAACCACAACAACTTCCTCATCAAAGGCAGAGCAACAGATCAAACCCAGGATGCCTCTTTGCCACATTTTCTTCTCCTTTTTAAGCCTGTGAAGTAGGTTTTGCTGAGGCAAGGAGGAGGATGCCTCCTCAATGAAGAAGTTAAAGCAGGCGCCTAAACGATGTTGTGCTCCCAAGCGCGGGTGTTTGTCAAGCTGTCCTCCTCGGGGGGCTCGCTTCCCACAGACAACCCTGCTGGAATGAGACAGCACCTCTGTGCTCCAGCCTGGGAACAACAGCAATAAATCACAGCTAATCCACAGAAGGACAGCAGCGATGTGTTTCAGCTCTGGTTATGAAGAGCGGAGGTGCCAACGCAAACTGAGGCTTTTAAATCACCTGCCACGGGCTCAACAAGCATGAGAAATATTAATGGATTCGGCTGGAGGAGCATTGGGAAGTGGGAGGACAAAGGAAGTCCACAGAAGGGAAGGAAGTCAGAGGTATTTAAAACTTCCTTCACATAATCTTTGGCTTGCATTCACGCTGCCTTGGCCTGGATTTTGCCACTACCATCAGGATTATTGATCAGTTTTTAAAGCCTTACATCGTTTACAGTAGTCAGCCAAAAAAAGACCCATCCTGAATTAATAAAAAGTCCAAGCAGCTCTGCTGAGAGCCTCGGAAATGCCAAGGGAGCAACAACTCACTGCAATGCCTTGCAATTAAAAATTCCCACTAACAAGCAGCGATACCATGGGATAAAATGGATGTGCACACACACACACTCTCACACCTCCCCGGACTGCAGGGAGCTCTGCTGTGAACTCCAGCCCCAGAAAGCAGTGCCTTAGGGCTGGGCTATTACAGATCAACAGCACAAAACTGTCCCCAGTGACTCAGCACTGCACCGTGTAATGTCATTAGCCTGTGACAATCCACCTCACAAACCCCACTGCTCCTGAGGGAGGGTCCAGTTTTCCATATCTGGAATGAACACAGAAATTAGCAACTTCATTGAGACTGGGAGGAAGAGGCTCGTAGCTCCAGGAGCCTGTGGCTGAGCTTGCTGTCATTCCTGCTGCGTGGTCCATGCTGAGGATGGGACGGCAGCAATCCCTCCTCTGCCGTTTCTCCTGCGTGGAAGATGTTTACCCACCCCAAGATCCCACCCAGGAAGGTGTGAACAGCCTGAGCACCACTGGGCTGTGCCTCCATGGTGGAGCACGTGCAGGAGGATCATGCTGACAGACAACCCAGTGCAGGGACAGCTCCAACAGGAGATTAAACAGAGGCTTTGGAGGAGCTGGAGGCTTTGCAGCTTCAGCTGCTCTGCACAAAGTGACAACGCTCACCAGCTCTCCCGCTGGCAGCACAGCCCCAGCGTGTCCCCACCGGGAGCAGCGTGAATGAGGGAACAGGCTCGGAAAGGCAGGAGCTTTCTGCTGGAAATCAGCATGTTATGGTGCTGTTATCCCCCCTGGGGAAGGGGAGGAACAAACAAAATCCCAGGCACCCGCTGACAAGCATGGAGAAAAATTAAGCGGCGTTTCTGAAGAGGTGCCTCAACACAGAGCAACAAAACCTGTTTGTCTGCAGACTTATTGCACTCTCCCCTGGAAATGTTTCCACCTCGTAAGGGATGATATATTTGAATTAAAGTTTGTATAACACGTCCACAGCTTGGGATGGAAAGCACTGGAGAAGAGCAGAGAACAATCACTCCTCCAAATCATCTGGCCAAAGCACAACAGCAGATCCCATGCCAGACACAGCAGGAAGGTGCTGACTCCTCAGCAAATTGCTGGATTACTGATACCAGCACCAGGCAAAAAGGACTGATGGAGGAAATGGCAAAACCATGAAAAGATTAGAAATCTTAAAAAATTAAATTCTGAAATGTGAACGTAACACTCAGAAACACTGATGGACTCTAAGAGAGTCCACTGAACTCCAGCAAACTCTGTCCATCTGTGTTCCTCTGATTAACCTGCTTTGCTGCACAAACCACAGCCTCCAATTCTGCTTTTTAGGGATCCCACCTACTTGTTTAATGCACCTCAGTCCTGCAGCCTCCCACACAGACCTGCCAGGACCTCTCCAGAAGGCTGTTATCTCCACAGCTGCCACAGTTCCCAGGTTGCAGTACATGCAGGCAGAGCTCCTTCTTCCTCATCCCAAAAAATCCACCAAACCCCATCCCAGCTGTGACCCAAACTCCCCCAAACTATGACAGACAAACCCCAAACCAAAGCCCCTGGTGGCTCCCAGAAGATGAGACACAACCAGGCAAATTGTCAAGATCGGGGGAGTTTGTTGAATTAGTAGATTATTTTTCCTTCCATTTTTGACTTTCAAAATTTTCTGCAACAATTTGGTGCCAAAAAAAGAAATACCTGATTCCCATGTTATTCACCCTGGACACCACTCCACCAATGATTATCTGTCAGAGGTTTAATTGTGCTTGGAAGCTTGCCAGGAATAATGCACAAGATGCATAGGAAAAGCAGGTAGATATTCATCTAGAGAGGCAGCTCTTCCCAGCATTCCCAACCTCCTTCCCAAATTAGCAACTGCTTCCTTTCCAGGGCTTTTTAAAGGATGGCTGGCTGGCCATCCAACATTTTCCAAGACTGTTCAGGTGTTACAATCTTGGAGAATGTTGTGCAGAGTCACAAGGGTGGAAGATGGGTAGGAAGGACAGAGAGGGCAGCTGTCACCTGGGCTGTCCCCACCAGCACCAGCCACAAGGCTGCAGATTGTTTTGTTCTGCAAGTGTGCAGCTGGCTCTGGAGTGTCTCTCCATCCCCAATATAGCATCCAGTCCTTCCACAAGGAACAGCCCTTCCCCTCTCCTTTTCTCCACAGCCTCTGGCAAGATTTAAAAGGCAGCAGCAGAGACCTTTTCACCTCATCTCCCTTAGGAAGAATAAAGCAGGCAGACTTCAGGAGGGAGAAAATCTTGTGTCATAAAAGTTCCAGTGGCCTCTCTCCTGGGAGATACCCAAGTCAGGGCTATCTCCTCTATGACACAGGAAAATCCCTCACAATTATATCACTGGTGCAGTCCCTTGGAAACAACATAACCATCTCTCTCTGGCAAAGTACCACCAACATAAGAAGCAGCAGCAAGTTCATGGAGAAAGATCCAAGGCACATGATGGGAGGTTTCCTTTTTATATTTTTATTTCCTGAGCCAAAGTAAATGCCACATAAACGCCAAGAAGCTCTTGGTACGTTCACAGATGCCATCTCATGGGTGCTCTGCACACATTCCATGCAGGAATCATGAAGTGACAAATTGAAGAAAGGACCAGTGAAGGTCATCAGCTCCACCATCCTCCCCTTCTCCAAGGCAGGAGGAGCTTGGTGGTGGCAGATCCTGGATTAACATCTCTGCTCCCTCAAAACAATCAGGACCCCCTTTTCCCAGCTCCTCTAGAGCAGTGTTTCCTTATCCTCCCCTTTACAAAGATTTTCCTAATCCCTTGCTGCAGTTTAAGCCCAATTTACTTATCACTTTATCAGCCACTACATTCCCAAGCTTCAAGAGCTTTTCCTATGTGCTGCCCTCCTTCCCTTTATTAGCCTTGAAACAACTCTTTCAGCCCCAGCTTGCAGACATTTTCTACTCCTCCAATTATCTTACTGTTATCCCCTGGGCTCTTTGCACCCACCCATGGTACCCAAAACTGGACAAATCCTTCAGCTAAGCATACTCAGAGGTTCACTTGAAGGACATTTGCCTCTTTATTTAATTTCCACAAGCTGACTCAGTCTGGAGCAGCCCCACATAAGCCAAACCCTGGCCTGTTGGGCTGGTATTGAGGAACTTCTCCATCCTACACCGGTGCCATCACTCCCTCCTGGACCTGTCCTTGTTTGCAGCTGCCTGATTTCCCAACATTGTTTGGAGCTCTGTTCCCTCCTACTCACGTGTGCAATATCCCTGCCCCTCCCCAGCTGGGTTTCACCTGCAGAGCTTGGAGTGCATTTCATGCTGCCCTTACCACCCTCCCGACCTCCATGGGTGGGACCAGCATGAAGTTTCCAGCCCTGTGAATATGGAAGCAGCTGATCCTTCTGTGACTGCTGCCATGTGAAACCTCAGCTCTTCATAAAACTGGAGCAAAGCCACCCCAGCTGCCAGAGGGTGATGCAGCAGAGGGGAGGGTGACATTCAGCCATAGTCTAAATTAATCTGTCAGGCTGGATTTTTTTCAAACAGAACTGCTCAGGGCTGGGTGCAGGCCTTTGTTCAGCTGAGATCCCCTCCCTCCAGGATCCCCCCCTCCCCACAAGCCAAATCTAGTGCTGCTCCTGCCACTTCCATGCTGCAAAACCTTTGTTTTAGCTCACAGTTTTGGGTCTGTTCCCCCCATCACAAATCCATGAAAATTCATGTGCTTCAGGAAATCAAACCCCAGTTGCTATGGTGAAAGGCATTCTGCAAACTAAACAAATACAAGTGGGACATTTGGAGGTTACCAAATTTTTGCACGTTTTTCAGACAAGAATAAAAACCCTTTCAGCAAATTAAAGGGTCCGATAAGATCCCAGACCTACACCTCAAACGTGAGGGATTTGCAGTACAACTTAGGGAAATTAATAATCAAACACTGCATTTCTCCACAGAAGCCTCATCCCCATGGCTCCTATTACAGCAAATGCAACAACAGTTTCCAAGAGCTGGGCTTTGCCTTTGCTGCAGAGATGGCAGGAGGCTTGAGAGGCATCTAGGAACACCAGGACAAGGAGCTCCCATCAGTGTGACCTCTCACTACACCCACCCAACACCAAGAGGAGGAGTCCAGCTACAGAGCCAGCACATTAATTCAGACAGACACAGAAAATTATCCAGCAGAAGGGTCATGGCACCTTGGGGATGAACTGTCTACTTTTGCTAATCAGTGGGTTGGGGTTTTTTGCATTTAATGTGCCGGGTCCTTGCCTTCTATTAAGGCACTGCTGTAATTCAACCCCTGCCAGCTCCACAGAGAAAAACTGTCTTCTTAAGATCAAAGAGGTGACACTGCCCTGCCTGGCTGGTGGCACAGCAGGGATCTCAGGGAAGTGAGGAGGGGGGATGCTCACCGGGTGGGAGGCAGAGGCACCCACAGAACCTCCAAAAGGCTCAGCTGCTGGCCTGGGTGGGAGCGCAGAGGTGCAGGGGAAAGAGCATTCAGAGACTCTCAACAAACCCTCCTCCAGCTCTCAGAACTCCTGCTAAAATTAGTCAGAGGGGTGTAGAGCACCTCTGAGAGAAAAAAAAAGGCTTTTCCTTTTCTTGTAAGGTCAACAAAGATATCTCTGTCATGCAAAGGCAGCACAAACCTTCTGCACTGCGTTCTCCTCAGTGCAGTGGCTCAGCCTTCTCCCAAAACCTCCAACACTGCCTCCAAGGCCTGAACACTCCAACAAAGATATCTTCCCTCCTTTGTCTGCTCTGATTTTTCAAATGCCACTTCAGATTCCTGTTTCATCAAATGCAAAATAACATGAACATGGTTTTTTCTCCCCCTGAAGAATATAATTCGCAGGAAAGCATTTTCACAGCAACCCCAACCTAATCTCCTTTTTTTTCCCCCCCATGATTATACAAACTGATCTCCAGCCTCATCTGCTCAACTGTCACATCCTCCCATCCCACTGTTGCTCTAATTGCACACTGCTGAGCCCCCTCGATTGTTCCGGTACCTCTTGGTAATGGCAGGAATTCTCCCCTCTGCAAAGTGGCATCACAGCCTTTCATTTCTGCTTTTGACTCTTCTGGAAAAACGAGGTGAGGAAAGCACTGGCTTATTTCTGACATCCTGATGTCGCACCACAATCTCTTACTCAGTCTCCCCTCACCCCAGTGGATTCTTTGTTTGGTATTTTTAACTCTAAACTTTCCAAGCAGCCACCTCCTGTTACGTATTTGTTTCAGCTGTCAGTCTTACTTTGGATCTACATCTTTACCACCCTGCTGAGGATAAGAAGATGTTCTTACCCCTTCTGAACACCAGGCAGTCTTGACCCCCACCTAACGTCGGTTCTTTGGCTCTTTGATTCACCTCAGCTTAGAAATATATCAGGAAAAGACTCAGCCTCCTTAAATCCACAAACAAAAATTACACAAAAGGCCTGGGTTCCGCAAGTGGAGCTGGCTCTGCACAGGGGCACATGTTCATTACTTTAGAGTTTGGTGGGCTTGGGGTATTTTGAGGGGTCAGGGGTTTATTCAGGCCAAGGTTTTTCTTTTCCATTGCATCTCTCTCTGTGGCATTGCATCAAATGTTTTAAACTGAACTGCTGCATGCCACAGCCACCACACTGCTCTCACCCAGCAGGACAGACACACTGACAGGGACACCACTGGCTCTCCACAGTATCAGACAGTAAATGCACTTTCCCTCTGCTCCCAGTGAAAGCAGGTACAGTGCCATAACTCAATACACTTATGCAGGCCTCAAAAGAGAAGGAGCCTCATCAAATGATGCTTTATCTGACCTAGAAGCCCTCCCTGGGCACTCCTGCAGCCCTGCTGCTGGACCAGGGCATGGCAGCATGTGTCACCACCTTGGCTGATCCCATTCCCAGTCTTCCATCCCAGCTTAAAGTCTCCCCTAATGCCCTAAAGACATAAGATGTGCAGCTTTCTGCTGCTGTACCTCAGTAGCTGTTCCCTCAATATTTAATCTTGTAAGCTGTTAATGCACGGATCTGTGCTAAGCGGCAGAGTTCAGCTTTTTCTGCACTCAGAATTTGCTTCCTTGTTTGAACGTGGCAAAGGCCATTCATTTACATCTCAGACCTCAACTCAAGCCAAAATTCATTCCATTTTGACCCAGTGAGAGTCCAGGTGGTTTTCTTCCTTTCCCTTAAACGTGCAACAGAAATTTTTGGCCGGTCGGCCTTTTTGCGCTCCCTTTCATTTTTATTTATTCACTGCAGCCTTAGTTGGATTTTTTTCCCACTAAACAAAAATAAATAAAAGCCCGGAGGCAGCGCAGCCTCGTCTCCGGAGATGCCGGCAGCTGCCCCGGCCGCCTCCGTGCCAGCGCCGTGCCAGCTGCGGCACAGGGCACGCGGCCACCGCCGGCACGGCAGGGAGCTGCCAACCCGCCACCTCCCCCAGGCCTGGCCCTGCCCAGCCTGGTGGGGTCTTTCAGCCAGGAATTGCTGCCTCCTCCCTGTGCTCTCCCAGAGATGAGACACTCTGCTGCTGACCGGAGAAGGATTTCGGTGCGTGACTGGGATGTTCAGAGCCAGACTAGAGGGAATACGTACGGCTCCATGTCCATGAAGCATCCCCAGCTTTTTGGGACTAGACCAGAGAAGTACAAAGCCAAGCTCTGTTGGACACAAATCTCACACAGCCCCTTGGGTTTTCAGCTCCACCTATACCAGGAAGCCTTTTTCAGGGATATTCTTCAAGACAGAAGTAATTTAAACTCCCAAACGCAAGTCATCCTACAGGATCTATTTTCTGAGCAGTGTGGGAAGGTACCGGCCTTCACAACCATTTATTAGCACAAATAGGAGTGTATGTTTAACTCTGTGGAACGGGTAGAACAAAGGATTATTAAATAAAATTCTGATTAGTTCAGCTGAAAGCAAAATACCAGCTGGAGCCTGGTGTAGCGCAGGCATGTTATCAGCAAACATGTGCTGCCAGCGCATCTGCACACACACACACACATACACACACATCCCAGCTCTGACCACGGGAGCCTCAGCCTGGAACAGCAGAGCCACAGCACTTCCATCGTGTTCTGTGCTCCAACAGCTCCAGTCCTGCCCCGAGCCTTTGGCCCTACAGGGCTGCACAATGAGAATGAGAGCGATGACACCTGAGTTTTCCCACTTACCCTCCTACCAGCAGCCATGCTTTGTTACCATTCCAAGTGGGAACACAGCCACTCAGCACAGCCATCACAGAGTCCCACTGCCTGGAATCACATGTGGGGCACATGGCTCTCCCTCCCACCAGCCTGCCTAACTGCAGCCACATTCATTAACAGCCCAGAGTTTAGATCCCGGTGCAAAAGTTAATGAAGCCACTTTGTGAGAGGGCAGCCTCCCCGGCACAAGATAAATAATGGATATAAAAGCAGGCTGGGAGGGAACTGGTGCATCCCTGCAAGGTCATGCTGGAATGCATCAGTGGCTCACTGAGGCTGGGCTCCTCCACTAAGAAGCCTGGAGCTATTTATGACTCATGTAATTAATTAATGCCAACGGGCGTTCTGCTGCAGGCACGTGGGAGACCAAAGGGAAATACGAAGCGGGCAGGTTAGGAAATGTAGTGGAGGTGGGAGAGAAGGATGACATTTCTTGTGGCAAGACATGCTTTGAAGTAATTACCAGCAGTCCAAACAGCCAGCAGCTCTTTTGGCTACGTCAGTACAAAATCAATTAGGAGCTTTAAAAATGCATCAGGCTCATATTTCCGAGAGCATCAAGAATAAGAAGTAGCCTCAGAAGGAGAGCAGCTGCATTTCCAAGCACCGTGCACCGTAAGACCCTTCCCCAGATCCTCAGACCCCACAAACGGTGTGGCCAGCAGAGGGAGCATCGTTAATACCATCCCAACCACAAACACTTTGGGACGAGAGCACGGAGGAAGACCCACAGTTTGATTTTATGTGTCTCTAAAGCCTGAGGACAGAAGCAGGAGAAAGGAGCGAAGGTGAACGTGGAGAAAGCAGAGTCCTGCAGGCACTCAGGGCTCCAGACACACATCTCCCCCTTCCAGAGCCAACCCTCCCAAAACTGGGAGCTATCCAAAACTGCAGATCACGTCAGGAAAGGGACCAGGGCTGTGGCTTCCCTGCTCCAGCTTGCAATACTGCAGTCTCACACTGCACACTCAACATGTGGTGACGCTGAGTCATGACACCATGCTCGCACAGACCGTTTGAGGACAATGAGAGCTTAACCTAATTTTGTCCCTTTGTTTGTCCTCTGCACACAGATCAATCAGTTCCACTCCCTGCCTTCACATCCCCCTGCATCCAGCGCCTGATACATTATTAAGACTGTAAATACAAATAAAGCAACACTCTTCCCCTCCTCTGGGAGGGCTCTAAAGTCCTCCTGGGTTGTCCCACCCAGCCTGCATCCTCTCTCATGTATCTTCATTGCCAGAATATCTTCTTACCCTTCCCAAATGTATCCATGCATTGTCCTCGCTCCCTCTTATCAGAGCTGCCTGCAACAAATCCTCTCACACAATGAGGATTGCAATTTTGCTTACAAGCCGGTGCTGTTTCCCATTTCTGCTCCTCTGTGCATCTCTTTTCTCTCTGGACACTTGCAGGGGTCAAGCAGCACAGCATCAGTCTGCCACAGCCATCTGGATGAGCAGCAGAGGCTGCCTGCAGTCCCAATCCTGGTTGGCAAAGCCTGGGAGTCTGCAGCATGCTCCCCTTTGAGCCTTACCCAACCTCCACAGTCTGGGGGATCTTGTTTTCTAACCTCTGATCACTGCCAAAGCCCTCAGATCCTGGTGGGACTCCCTACCACTACCCAGTATTTCTCTGGAGCAAATCAATAGCAGAGATTAAAACCAAAAAGAAAAGAGTAAGTGAAATGAGAGTGGGGTTTAGTTTCATAAATATATATGAGTAGAACAAGAGCAATGAACTGCTTCTTTCTGGTGGGCTGAGAATCAACTCGAGCCTGAGTCTCCAGGGTAAAACAGGAGTGAAGTAAACGACAACACGAACACCCACTTAGCATTCGTGCTTCATGTCCCTGCTCTGAGCCTCAGCAGCTTTAGGGATGCTCCTGTTAAATACTGTAATGCTCCCAATTACGAGTGATCTGGACTGTTTCTTTTCTAAACAGATTCCCCCCTCCCCTCCACTCCCCCCCCAAGCCCCAGGAGATCCCATAAGCCTAAGACAAAAGCAGTCTAGAAGAGGTGTTTCGACCTCTTTTGGCTATACAATATCCATAGCTGGCTCCATTTCCCTAATTGTTTCATACTGACCTTGAGGATATTCTGGCCATTAAATGACTCCCGCTCCTTGAAAGATGATTTACCAGTCATTGTGTTGTTTCGCTCTTCAGCTGTGGACAGAAAAGCCACCACCAGAATGAGCTTCAGATGGGAGAACTCTGTGTGCCGTACTTCACCCCCCACTCTGTCCCTCCCCAAAGTCAGCTGCCAGCTAATAAACCATCTTTGCCCAGTTCTCAGTGCAAAAAAACCCACTTCCACTTGGATTTTAGGAGGAAAAGGGCTGGAACTGGTGCCTCTTTTGGGATCACCTGTGTAACCTGGAGGAAAGGCCCTAAATCACAGCTACTGCTGTGGTGATTCTGTAGGGCTTACTGCTCAGTGCAACACACCTGCTTCTCTCTGGCTCGTTTTCATCCCTCATCCTGCCATGTCAGGGTGCGAGACAGCACTTGCATGGCCTGGAACAGCACCAGATTCCAGGCTGAGCATGCCAGCACAACGCCAGGCGGGATGCGGACGGCCCCGACACAAACCCCTGCTGTGTGCTGTGGATGCTTCTGTGGGGTGGGCACACAGCCACACACACACACAGACATTCAGAACAGCAACCTAGCCCTACAGCAACTGCCAAAAGCCTGTGTCTGAGATCCATTTCCCCAGAGCACGGCTGGGTTTTTATATAATCCCCAAGTACAGGATCTGTTCCTTCACAGGACCTCTGCCTCACCCGGCGAGTATATTCAGTATTTCTTTTTCATCTCCATCATTACCTATGAAGTCCCCCTCACATCCAGCTTGCTGTTCAAATCCTGTATGGAATACAAAGAGACTCCTATGGCTGCCTGCAGAATGCTCTCCCCATTGTGTCTGAATGCCTCTCATGCCTCGTGGGGTTGTGCAGAATATAGACTCAGGATGCCAGACCTAGCTGCCCATGTGCTCCCCTCACACAGAGCCACATCAGCACTCTGGGGTCACATTTTCCAGGCTCAGTCTGAGAGCCCCATATTTACAGGGTTTCTATGCCCTGGGTGTGCTTGTTTGACTTCAGCAGCAGTCAGAGCCAAAACCTGTCCAGAGGACAATGACACAAATCACCTGCTGTTATCACTGTCCCTGCAGAGATTCAGAGAGGCAACAACTAAAGAATTCTTGACACAACCTATTGCAGTGCACAGGGGCCACCGTGCCAGAGCACGCACGTTTGCACATGGAGAACCAGGCTGTAACACACTGCCCCTCCCCAAGGATGATGCTTTTAGGGCTGCTTTATAAAGTAATGTGATCAGAACCATGCTACAGACAGCCAGAGCAGACAATCTTTTGGCAGAGACAGCAGACGCCATACACTCAAGAATAGCTCACATTCAGCTCCGCATCACATTCATCTGTCTGCATCTGATTTAAGGAGAAAGACAATGGAATCACTTTCCTAAAGAAATGGGCAGTCTCTAAGTTAACCAAAGAGGATTATGTTTTCATCTTGTTTGAAGGTCAGCACAACACATGGAGTTGTTACCCAGTTTCAATTTAACACCGGGACACAGAGAGACGAAGATCTCACCTCCATGGGCAGTGGCTGAGGTCACTTACTCTGTTCAGCCTGAAGGAGACTGAGGGGAGACCACATCAGGGTCTGCAGCTTCCTCACAAAGGGCAGTGCAGGAGCAGCTCTGATCTCTGTGACCAGGGACAGGACCCAGGGCCATTGCTGGAGCTGTGCCAGGGGAGGTTGAATATTGGGAAAAGGTTCTTCGCCCAGAGGGAACACTGAACAGGCTCCCCAGGAAATGGTCAGAGCTCCAAGGCTGCCAGAGCTCCAGGAGTGTTTGGAAAACGCTGTCAGGCACAGGGTGGGATTGTTGGGGTGTCCTGGGCAGGGCCAGGAGCTGGACTGGATGATCCTTGTGGGTCCCTTCCTACCCAGGACATTCTATGATTCTACTTGAACATCTTTTTCCCTAGCCCAGATACCACGAGTGCTACAGGGTGCCAAGGTTTTGAATCTATGACTTTTGTTCATTGCTTTATTTTCTTCTGGGTTTTATCTGCAGACATTTTCCCCCCAGCCGTGTAGGTAAGAAAAACCACACTGAAAAAGCAAACAACAAAAGCATCTGCTGAGCAACAGGACTATTTTAAATGCGTTTAGCAGCAAGGATGAAGGCTCTGTACGTACTTGGATCTTTCCTGAAGAGTGTGTTCATGACTGTGGCATGCAGCTTCACCCTGTCCCATTCTTTAAGCATCAGGCCAGAGGCCACAAAGCGCTCCACCAGCTGATCAGCGACCATCTGCAACCTGGGAACCACAGAGAAAGAACAGGGCCACGTAAAACAAGGAGCCTCTGCAGCATCAGCTCTTGGCTTTTCAGCCAGAAGGGCAGCAAGTGTGAAATGAAATCTCTGCATGCACACAGGAAAGGGAGCTAGTCCCTGATGGAAAGCGAGCAGAGGCATCAGCATTCAGCTCTAATGCAAAAAGTTCTGACTGTTGCACAAAGCTTCCTCTGTGATTGCTTCTGCTGCAAATATTCCACGAGGAAGGGCAGATTTAGCACAGCAGAGAGCTCGCTCACAGTGACAGATGTTACTGGGAGCTGAAGGATGCTTCTTTCTACTGCCAGGAAACACAATGCGACTCTCCTTGCAAATGCTAAAATCTGCACACCCGCAGGGGCTTGGGCACCTTGACTCCCAGAGGATCTGCTCAGGGACTGCTGCAGCCTGGCTCCTCTCTGTCCCAGATAACCAACCCAGCCACTGGGCTTGCTTTCTGGGAGAGCCCAGAACGTGGTGACAGGGGCACAAACCCTGTCAGCACATCCTGGTGAACACTCCAGCTTTGGAGCTACCGAGCAAGCAAAATTCAAGGACTTACTCCCACCTTTGTGTCTGGTCTTGACTGTCAGGATCTGAGGGGACACCCATCCTAGGACAGGGATCAGAGCAATGTGCTCATGCCTAAGGAGCTGAAGGAACTTCCAGGCTGCTGCTGTGCCCAAAAAATTTCTGCAGTGCCTGATTCTTACCAAAGGTAGAGAGGATATGCCAGAATGAGAGCCTTCCCATCTCTGAAAATAAGGCCAGAGGGCATTAAGTCTATGCAGAAGAATTTGAGCTTCTCCCAGCACGTCCCAGGGATTAGAGAGCTTTCTGCTCCATGAGGTCCCCCCATGTTGGTGTCTCAGCTGTGGCAGAGCGTGGCCTGTCCCCACAGCCTGGGGCTGCCACGCTCTGGATGCCAGCTCCAACCCCACTGCTGGCTTTGGACTGCCCCTCACGGGCTGCCAGCCCCCATGTGACCATTTCAAGACTCTCAAACTACCAATTGTCACGGCTTTTTACTATTTTCTGGCTTTACTTCAGTGATTTTTAAAATTAGCAATGACAAAGATTAAATGAATATCATTACAGACAATACTAAAACAAATTAACAGAGAATAGCTCAAGTGAAAATGGTGCTTTATTACGTTATAAAGTTAATCAAGGAAATAAAACAAATTAGAATGAATTATAATGGAAATTATTTGCCATGTGGGAGGCATCAGAGCATGATCCCTCTTTCAGTCTGAGCCATTTTATGTGCAGAAGGGCCTGCCAACCCCTAATTCTGTCTGCAGTTATGCAAGCTAAGTCAGGATAAATCAAATCTCCTGCTTTACAGCTTAAGCTGATCAAGATCATCCAAAGATCAGGAAGGAACTCCACCCCTCAGCCATGCCAGGAACTACACAGAGTTAACAGGACATCTTGCATGAGACAGGAAGGCACACACCTCTCTCTAGCACAGGCTGCAGCAGTCTGACCCAGCACAGGAAGCCACGTGGCTGCTACTCTCCCCTGGTATTGGCCTTGCAGCTCAGAAACTGCTTTCCCATTTCCTTAAGCAAGGCACAGCAGGTTTCAGCAGGTTCAAGGAGCTGTTCAGCAATGACCTGTGTCACAGGCCAGAAAACAAAGCAGGGTTTTCTGGAGAGATCACCATTTGTCCTCTCTTTACAATCACTGCTGGTCCAACACAGTGTCTGCTGGAATCTCAAAGGAAGGAAAAGCTGCTCTCCATCAACACAAAAATACCTTTTTTTTTTTCCCTCTGCAAAGCTAAATGTTTTTCTGGATGCTTGCTAATAGCTAAGGAACTATGTAAGGGGAGAAGTGCCAGATGAACGATATCAGGAGAAGGTGCTTCACCCAGATGGCCATGGGGCACTGATCAGGGAATTGTCACTGGCCCCAAGGCTGCCAGAGCTCCAGGAGCATTTGGACAACCCTCTCAGGGACAGAGTGGTGTTGTTGGGGTGTCCTGGCCAGAGCAAGGAGTTGGACTCGATGATCCTGATGGGTCCCTTCCAACTCAGCCTATTCTGTGAATTAATCTGCAGGTGAGGGCAGGACCAGCCTGGGCCAAGGATTAAAACTTCAAATTGCTTGGCCCTCTCTGAGCCTGCTGCTATACAAAAAGCAAAACAGGTGCTGTGGAAGAGAAGCCTGGCAATTTCCAGGCACCATGCAAAGCACAAGGTCTGGCTTTGTTGAAAACCTCAGCTAAGAGATCTCTGTGAAGGACAGTGGAGACATCAGTCCTTTCCTGAGGAGGTGGGCAGGACTGTTTTCACTTTCAAGGCCAGGTGGATTTGAAGACCTCACTTCTCTCCCCTGCCCAAAGCAGCTCTGCCAGCCCTGATGCACATCAGCACTTTCTCCAGCGTTATGCCTAAGTGTGTTCTCATCACACAGGGTACAGCTGGCATCTGAAACAGAGCAGGGTGCAAGTACCAACAATTCCAGCTGTCCCCAGAGGCAGGCAGACATCACTGTCAATTTAGGCCCTGCTTATGCTCTACAGGATTCCTCTCCCAGCTCCTCAGGCTGCAGATTTCTTTTCAGATGCAACCAGACTGGCAAGCATTGCACCTCAGAGAGAGCCAGAGCTCAGTGACTCAGGAGAAGAGGCCTCAGCTCCCAGAGCTGGTATTTTAGATGCTCTCTACAACAAAACCCACCAAAGGGCATTTGGGTCATGCAGTGTCTGTCTCCATCTCATCTTTCCAAGTGCTTCTGCTCTCTTTCTCCCTGTGCTCTGTCTCCTGGCTGATCTCTGCTTTGCCTTGGTTCCCCACACACCCTGTTTGTTTTTATCTCACCTCTTCCAGGGTAGGACAGACTTCAAAGTGGAAGAGCCAACAAAAGGAAAAGACTTCAATTCCTACTGCCTCCCAGCAGTTCTTATATTTTTCATTTTCCCCCTCATTTCCTTATCCCACTTCCGATCTCTGACTTCAACACAGCCTCCAAAGTGTGGTTTTAAGCAGGGCCCCCCCCTCGCCGTCTCCTCAGCCCTCAGGGAAAGGATATGCCAGAACACATCCCTTCTTCCCTCAGCCAGTCCCTGCTCACAGCCTCCCTCCTCCAGCTGCACTGCTCCATGCTCCTCTGCTAGCTCCTGCTGTCCTCTAGCAACAGGAACAGACAACAAAAGGGCAGTGCTGTCAGGCAAAGAGAAGGCTGAGGCTCAGAGACAGGAGGTAAAGCTCTTCTGGCTACTCCCCTTCCCTGTTTCTGGCAACCAGCAGCACTGAGTACAACAGCTCTTATGTTAATCATAGACTCTACAGTGGTTTGGGTTGGAAGAGGTGTTAAAGATCATCTGCTTCCAAACCCTGCCATGGGCAGAGACACCTTTCACTAGACCAGGGTGCTCCAAGCCCCATCCATGTTTCCTCAGTCTTCCAGAAAACACCAAGAGAAAAGATGGTGCTGCCACTGGTGATGTAGTCCTTGTCAAAAACAAGATGTAGGAGGGTTGTCCAGACACTGCCACATCCTGGGCAGAGCTGTTTGTAGAGCTGAAGCCATCAGCCACAGTGGTGAACAGCACAAACACTCGAGCTGACACCAACCAGGCTTCAAGATCTTGCAGCAGCAGCTCCAAAAGACATTTCACACCCAGCACCCATTCCAGGCTGCTGCAGACACACAAACCAACTTTGCAATCAGGTCATGCTCTTCTGAGGACCTTCTGGGTTAACTGGGCTTTAAGAATAATTAAGTACTGCAGAATAAAATACACCAGGCTGTCCAGATTAATCTGGACTGCAAGTTGGGAACTAGACAGCAGAGGCCAAATCATCCTGCCTTCTAAGTCATCTCAGGAGTATCTCCTTGGCCATCTTATCCCCATGCAAGCTGTGACTCCATTATTCACCCTGACAGACTGCTGCAGAAACAAATGACATCCTTCAGCTGCAGCCCCAGTGACTGATTGAAAGAGCAAACACATCACTGCCTTAACCAGCTCAGGAAGCAAGGATGACTTCATCTTAGTGACTGCTGGCCTGAGGACTGCCAGGAACACCCACCAGCTCCAGAGGGTTTCCCTGGCACTCTGGGGAGGAATGAAAGACATGGGGAGCATGGGGAACTCACCTGTCTGAGCCATCCTTCATGTGGACTTTGGCATAAAGGACGTCTGTCATGGCAGGGTCATCGTTCATGTACTCCACTCCTGCCACCTCCACCGTCAGGGGCTGGCCTCCAGTAATTTGGCTAAAACCCAAGAAATCCCTAATGTTAAAAAGCAAAACATCACACCAGCTCTTGAAATGCAACACATAGTGCTCCTCGTGCACATACCAAGTATTTGGGTTTACTATGGGAATGAGATTAGATAATCTTTTTGTGAGACACAAATTGATGTTAAGTGGAACTTAAATGTTATACAGAGCCTATGGGGCAGTAAACTCCACTCAGGAGTTTGGTTTTTTTTTTCTGTCCCCTGTTTTTCAGCTTGTTTGCACTGCAAAAACCCAAACTTAAAATGTCTCCCTAGTTCCTAAAACTCAAAAGCCTATGGCTGCTATTGCCTTATCACCCCAAGTGGTAAAAGAATTTAAATTCATACATTTGGTGTTTCAGACACACATTAAGTCAACTTGTCAGTGCTCAAAGGCTACCTCAACATGGAGATGTCCATCCACATGTCAGAAAACCCACCAGAGGTAAATGGTTCAAGTTCTCATTCCAGAGAGGCTCCTGCCTCCCTGTGAAAAGACCAACCATGAAGTCTGATTTTTGCTGGGAAAGGTACTCGATACAGAACACAGCTCTGAGTGCAACATCCAACCAGTAAAAAGAGCTGGTTTAAAATCAGCTCCAGCTCTTCATGCAGGATAGAATATGCACTCCCACACCTGCAAACGCCCTGTGAGTGTATCTGCTTCCCAACACACTGCCTCCTTGCCTTTCCCAGCAGAGCATCCTGGGGAGGCTGATGCCACAGCCAGTGCTCCCTGTGAGG
The DNA here is from genome assembly GCA_013400635.1 of Hypocryptadius cinnamomeus. Taxonomy (NCBI): domain Eukaryota; kingdom Metazoa; phylum Chordata; class Aves; order Passeriformes; family Zosteropidae; genus Hypocryptadius; species Hypocryptadius cinnamomeus. Next base: position 191,248 of record VYZP01079922.1, on the reverse strand, counting down.
AAGTGATGCCTTGTTTAACACCCAGGGCTTGTGGAAAGAACAGGGAGTGTCTGGGCAGGCAGATGTAACAAACACAAGTTAACAAGGTGAGTGTGACTTTGTTCTGACCTTGCTCACTTCTGTTCAGCTTTTGAGGTGCTCAGCAAAGATTCCCAAGTGAAATAAGCAGTGTGATTTCCCTGCCCAGTGTAGTTACTGGGAGGGAAACAGCACAAATGTACTATTATGGTCACCAAACTAACAGCACTAAAGGTCACATATCCTAAAAAGGGTCAAAAGGGTCACAGCTACCTTCACAGGACACTGCCTGCACTTTAGAAAAGGAAATGAAAGCTAATGAAGCTTTATGTAGGTGGAAGGGAGCCTAATTAATTTTCCAAGTATATTTACTTGGGTGTGGAAGGGGAAATAAACTAAAGGTTACCTTCAAGTGCTGATTCCCCTTTCACTAAAGGAAATAGGGAGCAATGATTTTCTCGGCATCAGTTCAATCCACTTATGTGGAGGCTGGCACTTTCCAAATATTGCATTCAGAGCCTCCCCCTGGAAACACACTTGCATTTCTGTTCAACAGCTGAACTGAAGCCATCCTTTTAAAGGCAGAGGTATGAATTCTGGCCATGCATTAATTCCCACAGATATTAGCTGGCACAACGTGGCCAATTCTTCATGCACCGAGGCAGCAAATAAATGAACGCGAAGGATCCGTGCTCTGTGTGCAAAGGCTTTGCAGAAATAAATAAATAAACCATCCCCCCAGGCCATCTTCAATTACTAAGCTGACCAGAGATAAGCTAATTACGGTGTCACTGGAGCACATTTGCAGCCAAAGCCTCAACATCTGCAGCTCGGTGTTAACAGGCAGCGAGGCAGCCGCGCTCCCAGGGCAGCACGGACACTTTCAGGCTGATTACTCACAAGGCTCCTGATGGCTTCCCTGCACACAGCTCCCCTCGTCCAGGAATGTGTGTCAAGGACACCTCAGCATCTGCTCTGAGGCAGGAGGGAAGTGCCAGAGCCAGAGCTCATTGCAGGCAGCGTGCAAAGGTAAGGGAGCTCAGCCCTCCCTCTGCAGCTGGCAGGGGACAGCGGCAAAAACTGCTCAGGCACAAAGGACGGGGATGCCCGTGAGGAAGAGAAGTGAGCAGAGCAGGTTTTCAGGCAATGCCGAGGGTCTGAGCTGAGCTATAGATGCTGTAAGGCTCTCTGTGGCTGCTCAGTGATTTCTACTGCCCCATTTGAAACATTTCAGCCTTTTTCTAAATTTCTAGAGTTGAGAGAAGACTACTGAGCTGCTCTTCTCTTTGCTGTTCCTTGTCAAGACAGAGTGCTGCTTTCCCCCTCTCTCAAGGCCTTGGTGATGACATCTCTTTCCCACCACTTACTCCACAAAGTCCTCTTTGCAGCGCTGCAGGAGGTCACAGGCTTTCTGGATCTCTTGTTCGTTCAGGAGCACCAGCGTCCCAATAGTCAGGTGAAGCTTGGCAGGGTTCTGGAACAGGCTGCTGCTGACCCCGTGATCCTACAAATCAATCCATCACATAGAGGAGTCTTACCTCATCCACACACACCCTGCTCCACCACAGGGATAAATACTACAGAAAGCAGGTACCAAGTCACTGGCATCAATCCTTTTATCTCTGGTTGGGTTGGTAACGACTCGAAAATTTCTCAGGCTTTGTGAAGAAGTAAGCTCAGCCTGGCAGATGAGCTGCAGTCCCACCACAGCTCCCTGCCTGCTCTTCCATCAGAGCAGCTGAACAGCAGCCTGGAAGATCATTACAGCAGGCTGTAACTTGGTACCCAGGACCTGCAACACTCACTTGTATGGGGTTTTTTGGGAGGAGACTTCCACAGCTGTTGACGCAGCATCTGCTACCGGCAATGAACTCAACACAAGCCAGCTCAGATTAAAACTTCAGTCCATTTCTTGTGCAATAAAGCTGAGACCAGCTGTAGTGACAAGCTCTAAATGGTCTCTAAATTCTGTCTAAACACAGGTTGCACCTCACAACAGAAGCACAGCTAATACCAGCTCTGATAATTATATTTTTCTTCTTCCCATATGCCCTATAGTTTGCTGAGGTGAATTAAGTTTAAATTCCCTTTATAAGAAGGGCTGCGTGTTGTTGCTGGGGAGGAGCTGCTTCCAGGTGGAGCAGTGGTTACATCCAGCTATAAGAAACGTGCTATTCTGTTCTAGGATACTTATAAAAATACCTCAAGGATGGTTAGCATACCCATATTAAAACAATTATTTCCACTTAGTGGCCGTTTCCCATCAGCGCATTAAATAACCTCCAATTTTAACTCCAGAAGAAGCCAACCTGCCAGGCCATGGAAGCCTTTCTGCATCTGAAAAGAGTGCACCAGCTGAGAACAATAGCTTTGAAGTTTCTACTGTGCTCCAGAGTTTGAAATAAAACCTTTCAGACGTTTAAATGCTGCAGTATCTCAGCCTGTCAAGAGCTTCATGCCCCGCATCTCGCTCAGCATTTTTCATGCCTAATGACCACATGCAGGCCCTTCTTTACAGCACAGCTTATGGGCTGGACTAGGGACAAGGCAGGCTGCAAAACAGAGGCCAGGGGCTTGCTCCAGCAGCCACAGCCTGGCAAACACCAGGGATGGCCCCATCTCACTTCTTCCTACCTTCCCCTCCCTGCAGTAAAAGCTTTGTGGCTTCCTTTAATTCATGCTGCTGTTCACATGCATGACAGGACATGATTCCTCTCCGTCAGCCTTTTTTCTCCAGTGATATCTGCAGTCAGAGAATATTTGGCCCTTCACAAAACAACAGCTTGGGTAACAGAAACTGGGAGAAGGTTTGATTTAACCTTGCCACGGACAACCAGCCGAGGTCACAGAGTGCACAGGTGAGGTACAGTAACACAGCCCTTTGCAGGTCAGAAAGCCAAAGCCCTGCCCTCATTTTCTGCCCCAGCACAATTTGTGCTGTAAACATGACCCTGTCCCAAAAGCAGCATTTTCCCCTGAGGTTTTCAACACCTGAGTGTGGGCTGAGTCGACAAACGATGACACGTCACCTCCATGAGCCACGCTACTGCTGCTGGGGAGTTCAGCAGGGAAGAGCAGTGCACAGCAAGCAGGCCAAGACCTAGATAATCCTCCTGGTTTACTCCCTAGTATTTCAGGCAGCTCCTCAAAACCCTGCTTACACTCCCTCTTTCACAGGCCGGCAGATCCCACTTCTCCCACACATAAAATAGATGCTGCGTCAGAGCTGGCTCTCCCTGGAACAGCCAACCTTCCTGGGGGTGTCTCAGCAGCCCTTCCTGGCTGGATGCTGCTCACCAGGATGCAAAAAGGCTGGAACTCAATTACTCTAATCCCAGATCGTGATGTGTGATCAGCAATCACTGAGTCACCTCATGGGAACCTGCCCTATTGTCTCTACAAAAATTTACTGTTCAAAGCTGGGCTCTTTAGGTTGTACCGAGAGGCAGGAAGAATAATCCCTTTATGCACTATCCATATGTGATGACTGTCCTTTCTAGCTTATGCCTCCCCCTAACAATGCCCTGTCATGGTCAAAAAAACCCAACTCGCTTCCACTCAGTCATTTTTTCTCCCTCCTGCTACCAAAGACTTCCACCTCTGCTCTCCTTCTTCAGAAGGAACACAAGAAAGGGTTTTATCTGGGCTCTCCAACTCCTTGCAAAGCCCAAGCACGGTGTCCCTCCAAATGTAAGACCCTGTAGTAGGGAAACCATAAACCACAACACACTTCAGCCCTTCTACATGACAAGGCAAGGGATCAAACTCCTTAGCTCTTCTGCCCTGGCTGTGTCCTCTCTACTGTTTTAAGAGCTCCCAATGTTTGCAGACAGATTTATGGCTTTCAGGTTTTTTTTTTCCTTAAGAGCAGGATACTGCATGCCAGCTATGTGCCCTGTGCCTCCTTGATGCACAAACAAAGGAGTGAGCCAGGTAAACAGTATTTGCACAGGATTGACTGAAGAGCTACAGGCTCAAAAACCCCTCCCACTTTCTGTCCCTGAAATAAAACACCTCATTAGCAATGTTTGATATTTACAGGTTGCCATATATGACAGCAATCATGTTTCTTCTCCCTGCTACATCTGCAGCCTGTTCAGTCTGCAAACGCTGCACAGCTCTCAAAGACCCAACTGTGATTTTTCACAGCAATGTTTCTGCAAAGTCTCTTCCCTTTTCCACCTGCATGCTCAGACAGACGTCTCAGCTCTCCTCACTCTGATACCTACATGACTGTGAGAGAGAGGAGACTTCCAAGGTCATCCAGACCTCCCACTGCACCACATCAGTGATGAGCCTGTCCAGGTGAGCCACCTCCCCATATTTAGATTAAATTAACCTACAAGAACCTCCCCTCAGCCCTGCTTCATTTGCCTGCCAGCCCTGACCTGTACAACATGAACAACACCTGAAGTATTCTGTATTTCAACACAAGGTTTATCTTCTAAAAGCTTTTAAAGACACACACACAAAAAAACTTAGAAAGCATATACCTACCGACAAAATGCGATAAAATATAAATGAATGGTTGTCATGGTAACTGCTTCAGAGAGAAATAGAGTCCCTCACAAATGCTCAATGGCCAGAAGAGATCCTCACACACACAACATACACACACCTGCTCCTTTCCCTTCCTTACCATTATTACCCCTCATTCAAAGGCTGAAGTTCACCTAATTCTGTGATGTTTTGCACCAGGTAGAGAAACACCCCGCTTCTGTCACTGAAACCCACTCAGATTTCCTCAAGTATTCCGAGAAATCCCATTGCTCTGGACAAATCTATAAGCTCTTTTATTGCTCTGGGAGGCACAGTTTTGAATTACTGTTTTTCATTACTGATGTGCTTTCCAGCAGACCCTGCTGTGAGATAAAGTGGTATTAGAGTGGCATTACTGGCTGGAGGAGTGATTGAGAGACGCACAGGGCTGCACTGTACTCCTCCAACTAACAGGAAGTAATAAATATATCTAGAAACCCTTTTGCTGATACCAGGAGAAGGAAGGGCAGAAAAAGAAAAGCACTATATATTCCTAGGCTAAGCATATGCAACCCCCTGAATACCTGTTACTGAGTTCTACATTTCAAACTGAAAATTGAAACTCTAGAGCTGATGTAAGCAGTGCCAGGAACATTTCAGGCCCTTACGAGACTTGGAGCTGTCCAGACACAGAACAAAAATTGCAGGACACCCAGAAGGACAGGCAGGAGGAGGAAAGATGAACGTGGCCAGTACTTGGTCCCAGCACTTCTCTGACCAAGGCTGGATTGCTGCAGTTTTCTGAGACAAGGAGCATGTGAAGGTTTGCAGGCAGCTCCTTCCAAATGGGACTGATGACACTTGAGGAATGCACAAAGTCTGTGAACATGTTTTTAAGAGGATGGCAGACAACTCCCCTCCCCCCTGAGATGCAAACAGACATTTAAGAGTGAGCAAGAGAGAATCAATGCAACAGACGAGATCAAGAGGGGTTTGGAGAGCAAGTAGGATCACCAGTAGAGGCTGGGCCAATGGAGAGCTGCAGAGATGCAACCCACCAAGCAGGCAGGAAAAAGGAGTGCTCTGCAGGGAGAAGGGCTGGTCCTGGGTGAGTCTGTTGTGCTGCAGGATTAAAAACACTGGAGGAGAGCACAAACAACAGCATTGCCTGAAAAGATGGACAAAACACACATCTTAGAAATGTGACGCTGAAAGGACCTAGAAAGGTCCTTGGAAGACTCATCCAACAGCAGGGCAGCCTGGAAGCCAGAAGCCAGCAGGTGGCAGGGGATAGACTGAGGTTACTGCAGCAGGCAAGGCCACAGGGAGGGACCACAGAGATCCACAGGACCTGCTGGCAGACAGCCAGAGGAGGAGGAGGAGGAGAAGGATCAAATACATGGAGTCCAAGAAGCCAAGTCTTCAGGCAGAGCAGTGCCAGATCTGCAGGAAGGCCAGGTGAGAGGACTGTAGCAGCCATAAGCCCAGGCAGAAGAGGATAAAGGGCAAGAGGAAGCCCATGCTGAAAGCAACAGCAGCCTCACTCCAGAGCCAATGGCACAAGCAACCCCTACAAAGCCCTGTGCAGGCTACCAGCCCCTCAAAGAGCTGCTTCTCTCACTGTACCTTGGTGTGTCCCTCACAGGGACTGGAACCAGAAACCAACAGAGGGAGCCAGGCCATCACTGATGCCAGCCCGAGGTCCCACCTCTTGGTCCAGCCAACACATTCCCAGGCTAATGTCTCCATCCCCCTCCTGCAGGGCATTCCTTTAGTCAAGGTGAGCTTTAATAAAGGTAGTGCTGCTGGCTAATGAGGAGAGATCATCCTCCTAGCCCCAGGGAAAGGTTCTCCAGGCATTGCACTGGCTAATCCCTGAACTGTTGGCCAATTTCAGCTGTATTTAATGTCAGGTGATAGAAAGCTCCTAAGGTGTCAAGGAATTAAGCAGCTGGGAGGAGAACAGGGGCTTAAATCCCGACTGCCAGGAAAGACAAGACTGCAAAGACAGCTCATTCCTGCTCTTGGAGTTGAAACAACTGACGTGCAAGTGACCATGAGAACTTGAGCAAGAACTCATATCTCCCCAGATACCAGATAATTCACACCCATGGCATGAAGACACAGGAAACTAAACTTCTTAAGCTGTGCTATCTGCAAGATTGTATTTTCCCCTTAGCAAGGCACCTTAGAAGAAGTGATGGACATGAAAAGTGAAGAGTATTAGCCCATAGAGCCCTGCAGTGTGTCTGCAATGCAACCTGCAGCAGCCACAGAGAGACCTCTCTCCTGCAGCAGACACAGAGGACATGGCAATTCAATAACACCATTCCTTCCCCTCAACCCAGCCCTGTGCACTGACACACCACTTCTGTCAGCCCAGAAGCACACTAAAATAAACCAGGGAATGCAGAGCTTTCCCTTCATTTTCTTCCTCATCTCCCTATGCCTAACTATTTCCTGCTCCTCCCAACACAAGATCTGAAGGCAAGTAGGAGTGCTGTCAGCACGAAGTCTCCTGGGGGAGAAGGGAAGTGATGAGATTTGCAGGATGGCATGTGCTACCAAGTCATTTCTCGCTCAGTTCTGGAAATGACACCCATCTTCCTTCACTGTCAGGAGCCCAAAGGAAAGTGAAACAGAAGCAGCAGCAAATTTGTGAATTCTTACCTAATTTCATGGTTGTGTAAAAACCATATAAAATGTAGACAGGTCTACTACATTATTTAGTGACTTTCCTATTAAAAACAAAAACCCCAACCCTCTTTTGAAACTTAGTGAATTGTTAGTAGAGATTTTTCTAGATGGGAGGATATCTAAGTAAACCATTCCACTTTTCAGAAAATTTCACACCAGCACTCAACAAATTCACAGCAGATCCACTAACTTAAGTAAAAGACCTGTTGAAAACGCATTCCTAGGAAACAGGAAAATGCCAAAGAGCTCTCTCAATAAATGAAACAGCACTCTGCACTCTAATCCCCACATGGATCCCTACCTTTGAGCACTTCTCCAGCACCTCCTCCTTGAAGTGCAGGAAGCTCTCCTGGATGGCAGGCTGGTTGAGAGGCAAGGACAGGAAGTGTGTGAAGGGCTGCCTCCTGCGGAAGCTGTCCAGGAGCACATCGATCCGCGTGCGGGCAGAGGTGACGCCGCTGCGCTGCTGCCCCGTGATCACTGCAGGCAAACACAGCAACAACAACAACCTCCCTGCTTCCCTGAAGCTCCCTGCTTTTAGTGCCAGCCTCCCAAGGAAGCAGGAGGAATCAAAACCCCCAACCATGCACTGAAAAACCTGCCAGGCTCCCTGCTTGACTTAAAACACCTGACGTGGCTGTGCTTTCCTCAGCAATGACAGATGGTGCCATCAGAAGCATCCCTCTGCTGTCCACAAAGTCAGCTCTGGGGGCCTAAAAAACACTAACTGAGAGCCCATCAGCTCAGAGACCCCACAGGTTTCTAGAGCATGAGTTCAAGTTTTCAGATAGGCAGTCAGAGTGAAAATGCCATGGAAATCTATCAAGGATTGAGACTTGTCTGTGTTATTTGTGCATGCACTTCAAGGCACCAAACAGAGAACACTTGAGCACAAAAGGAAAGAACAGCAAGGTGCAAAATTTCCTTGGCTTCTTATTATTACATATTTCCAACATCTCTCAACCTTCCTAACAGTCCTTCACAGCTCTTGGAAGAAGTCAAGACCCACTCCTTGAGAAGCATCACCATGTTCCCGTGCAGCATCACAGTGGGATCCTCCCAGCATTTCCTCCTCCTAGCTCTGTCACAAACATCCCTGTGCCAGTAATCTCTGGACCATGCCCTAAGGAACCCTCCAAATACCCACTCTGGCAGAACCCACAGGGATCAGCCCTGATGAGTAAAGTCCCCTTTCTTTTTAAATCCCTGGAAGTGAAGAGAGGGAACACGTGGTACAAGAAGCCCTGCTCTTACTGTTGGGATCTAGTGACAGCACCAGAAAGTCACAAATATCATCTCAACCCTTCTCATACTAAAGGATGTGCAGATTTATTTTGCACACAGATAGACAAGGCATTTCTCTGAATGCTTATTTCAGTTTCTTATTGATGGAATACTACTTTAAAAGCAAAACTGAAAAAAAAAAAAAACACCAACACATTCAGGACCCAAGTTCTCAAGCCATTTAAAGCCTAGAAGTGACTTTTTCCAAAAAAAAAAAACCAAACCCAACAAAAACCTGACACTGTTTAATAAGGATTTATAGACAATAAAAATAAGCTCAGGAGAAAAGTGAAGTGACTTTCCCAGGGCTAAAAAGTGAGTCAGTACTGTGTAAGAAGTAGGAATTAAAGGGAAAACACCTGCAGTACCCCCTCCCTGCTTAAATTAAGCTTGTGCAAGAGCAGATAAAAGCACATGCATTTTGTGTATCCTACTCACCAATTTCTCCTTCCACTCCAGGCTTGGGAATGCTGATGGAGGTTCGAGTCTCTGTTTCCAGCCTCTTCTTGGTTTCTCCTTTCTTCCCAATGATGTACCTGGAGGCAGAAAGTGGCAGTTTCCCTCACACGGTGACACTGGGCCACTCTCCATCACGTGTGTCCAGAGCTGCACCCTCTGTGCTGGAGGGATGCACACACCCAGCTCCACGTGCAGGCACAGAGGTGATTCCCAGGATTTCAGACATGTCCAGCCTGGGACAATGCTGAGCTATGGCACAGAACTGGCTTAAGTTAAAATAAGTTGGTAGGTCCACAACAGCTCTGCCCATCACATACTGCCACAGCTTCTCCATCAGCTGGGTTATCTCTTTTCCCGTTATCCCAGCTGAGGAAGAAATAAGGGCTCTTTTTCTGCTTTTTGCTTTGCTCAAGGTAGTCACTTGCCAGCATCCAAATACACAATGGACCACTTTACCTTCTGTATATATCAGCAAAACTATCTAACTAATAAAACTGTCAAAAATAACTAGATAAAACTTCGAACACTGCAGGTTCCTCAGTAAACAAGGGACTGGAGTCAATAGCCAATTCCAGTCGCGTGTGCTTTCTCTGAAAGCTCCCAAAAACTTCCCCCTGCCAGGCAGCTCACTCCAGCTCTTCCTCCCCTTCCTTCTCCCAGCCTCCTTGATGCTTTTATGTTCAAGGGAAGAGATGTTCAAAGACTCTCCTGCCAGCCAGCAAGCACCACCTGCTGTCCCTACCACGGGGCCGCTGAGGAGTCAAGCGAGGCCCAACTGCACTTAAAGGCATTTCCAATTCCCCTTCCCCAACACTCCAACCCAGAGCACGCCCCAGAGATCCAGCACCCACCCCAACCTCCAGAAACAAACATTCTGTGCTCAACTTCCTCCCAGCTGGCTGCAAACCAAATGAACCAAAGCACACAGGCTCACTTGTACAAGGGGCTGGGAACCTGCAGCCGGCACTGGAAGCCTCGCTCGGTCTCCTCCACCTCGAAGGCATCGCAGGCTTCGTCCGCGCAGTCACCGGGGCCTGCCGGGAAAACCACGTCTGGGAAGTCTGGCAGTGCTTTATGGAGGACAACAGTCTCCTCCCAGCCTTCTCTCAAGGTTAAATGAAGGAAGGAATGGGCTTCTCTCTGCTGTGAGAAGGTTTTTATTTATCACCTCACTACCAGCTGCGGAACGCGTAATGACAGCGTCTAAATCCGGCCGGCTGGGAGGCGCGGGAAGCAGGTAGTTACAGCCCAGGTTTTTTCTCAGCTGGAGTTTGTGCAATTCCCACACAGTGGGAATGGGCTCTTCTGGCAGCCAGTTTAGAAATTTAAGGCTGCAGAAGAAGACAGATAAAAGGTGAGGATGGTTTTGGTCTGAGGGTTGAAGCCAGTGATTTAGAAACAGGTGCACCTTTCATCCGCAGGCTGTTGGGTCGCTCTCGGATCAAACAGAACACCCTGAAAGAATCCATGCTTCCTATTCCCTTTCCCACACAAGCAGGGATGAATCTGAATGGAAAGCACCTGGTTAAAGCTTAGGGCAATCCACTGAAAGGCAAGGTGGGAGGAGAAACAGGACACAACTGCCACATCCCCATCTGAAAAGTAACACTGGAGCTTTTCTGTGCCCACAACAACTCACACACAACTACAGCAAACATACAGGCAGAAAGACACACACAGCAGGACAGCAAGAATCTTGTCCCCAAAAGGCCAGTTTTAAAGGCACAAACATCGCAAGGACAGAGGGTCTTTAGCAAGCAGCTGCCATATCTGCAAATAAAGATGGTAAGGAAAAGAAAGAAACCTGGGAAAAACAGATCTACACAGCTCATCTGGCTTTCCCTTTTCCTGGAGTTCTTCCACAGTCAGCAGGCAAACTGAACAGTCAGCAGCACAATCAGCCAACCCACTTGGGATAACTGGAACTGCTTCCACCTTGGGCAGCAGAATCATCAGGAACCAACACAAAGCCTCTTTCTCCCTCTTGAACACCTCAATCCGCCACATGGGCAGGTCTCTGTGCCCACAAAGGCATCAGAGATGACTCTGAGTGCTCCCTTGTTGATGTTTACACCTCCTGAGCATCACTCCTTACCTGCATAGAAGCCCTCCTCCTCCTCCTCCTCGTGAGGGAAGGCCTGCTCCCGGATGAGGTTTTTCCGGTACACTCGCCCCCCGATCCTTACCAAGGGGGGCCGAAGCACGTCCATCCTGTTCCTCCTCCCACTGCAACAACAAGGACAGCTGTGCTAACCCAGGCCAAGGAAAAGCTCATTCCAGTTTTTCCTTGCACACTGGGTTGGCAGGGACCTTAAAGCTCAGCTCGTTCCAACGCCCTGCCATGGTTCCACTATCCCAGGTTGTTCTGATGGGGCAGCCACAGCTTCTGGGAGCAACCTCTGCCAGGGCCTTGCCACCCTCATAGGAGAACAATTTCTTTCTAATATTCAGCCTCAACCTCCCCTCCCTGAGCTAAAAGCTCCTCCATGTAGAGTCTTCAGGAAGGCAACAGCTCCTCAAACCTTACGTGTCTCAATCAAAGAGCAATTTGATGAGAAGTCACAGGTACCTAAAGCACAATCAAGGGGAAGGAGGAAATTTAAGCAGCGTAAGCTATGTAACTCTGAAACTCACTAAAAGTCACTGTAACCTCAGTCACTGTGACATTTCATCGTTTCTTTGGGCTTTAGCTGGCACTGAGTTAAAAATGTTTACAGTGGAGAACATTTAATGGTGCTAAAACAAAGAGCTAGCAGCGTTCTGTCAGAGACTTCACATCTCCAGCACATGAATTTCTATATTCACTGGCATGGTTCATTTAATATTGGTTGTCTCAATTTTTAACCAGAATCTGTTGCTCATAAAATAAAGTTTCCACCAAAAAATTCATATTTGTCAGCAGGTTCACCTGTCCACTGCAGCAGAACAGGAAAAAATTAAGAGCTTGCCTCAGAAACAACTAGCATTTATCACAGAGAATGACATCAGGCTGAGAAGGTTAATACTTCTCCCCTCAGTTCGAGCCCCACCTTTTGAAATGACTCATAATCATCTGAACTTACACGGATGATAATAAAAAGCATCACACTTCAATAAAAGCCGTAAATCCTGTGGCTCAAGGGAAGACGTGCAGAGGTCAACTGTGCACAATGACGGGAAAAGCCCTGAAAAATCAGTCGCTGCGGTTTTTACTTCCACGCAGGCTTTTTTTTGGGGGGGGATTGTTTTTAACACATTAGTGTCACAATTTCTTGTCACAAGGACTTCCGAAAAGCGAGCAGCAACAGCGGCAGGCGGAGCGCAGCTGGGGCTGCCGGATCCGGCTCCTGACGGCAGCACCCAGAGGGGCTCCGCGGGAACCGACTCCAGGCAGGGACACCGGCAGGGCCCGCACCTCGCCAATTCCCGGGGCGCCGAGGGAACTGCAGCAACAGAACCGCTCGGCTTTACTCTGACACCCCTGCGGGAAGGCGGCGGCAGCAGCGAATCGTCCCCGCTCACCCCGCCGCTGCCGCCATTTTGTCCCCGTCCCCCCCACTCCCCCCCGCCGCGGTCCCGCCGGAAGTGGCGCGAGCCCCGCCCCATCATGCACCGCGAGCGCGGCCACGCGCGCCGCCCGCACCAAGGCGCCGTCCGGGCTCCCAGGTGAAGGTGAAAGGGTTCGGCACGGGACCGGGGAGCGCCGGGAGGCGGCGGAGGCCCGGAAGGTGAAAGGCGACGGCATGAGCGCGCGGGGAGGGCGGAGGCTGTGGCGGCTCGTGGGCTCCGCACTCACCGGGAAGCGGCTCGGAGAGGCCATAGGCGGGAGGGCGGGGAGGAGGCGTGGCCTGTATGGGGGGCGTGGTCATGAACGCTAGGGGCGTGGCCATGGCGCTGGGGGCGTGGTCTCACTGGGCGGGAGCGCGGGGCTCCCCGCCCCCGCCAAGATGGCGGCTCCTGAGGTGCCTGAGGCCTTGGCTGGAGGTTCCTGTAACGGGCCCAGGCATCGCCCTGACCTGCCGCCTCCTCTGCTCTGTGTTTGTTTAAAATAAACCCCCTGCAGACACACTTAGGAATCTGTCGGGTCTGCGAGCCCCGGCTGGCGTCGTTTCAGCGCAAACGATGGTCGCAACTCTCCCTTGTGAGCAGGGAGCTGAGCCTGAGGGTTTGCTGAGGGAGGTGTTGCTGGGCATAGCGTAGCAAAAATAAAAGTTTGTTTTATGCAGGCGTTTTTCGTCACGGCCCGTAAGCCTCCAGCCTCCTGTGAGCTGCTGTTTTCTGCGTTGCACACAGTAACCTTGAGCGCTCTTGGGAAACTTATTTACAAGGGACAGAGGAATTGGACAAAGGGAACGGCTTCCCACTGATAGAGGGCGGGGTTAGGTGGGATATTGGGAAGAAATTATTCCCTATGAGCCCGTGGAATAGGTTGCCCAGAGGAGCTGTGGCTGTCTAATCCCTGGCAGTGTCCAAGGCCGGGCTGGATGGGGCTTGGAGCAGCCTGGGACAGTGGAAGGTGTCCCTGCCCATGGCAGGGGGTGGAATGAGATGGGATTTAAGGTCTTAAAACCCCATTTTCTCCACAAAACCCTCGAGTGCTTTCCAAGGGCACTGTCTGTGTACCCTACAGAGCCTGCAGAAGTGTACTAAATACGATAACAGAGATTAATTAAATGGGCAGAATAATTTGAAAGTGCTTATAAGTATTTGGAGGAGCAGCAAGTGCTGTCACTGATAAGGGCCAAGTGACACCTTTTGTACTATCAGAGAGGGGCATGAGGAGTTTTCATTCCCATATCATGACAAACCCAGCACCTTTTAAAAACAAGTCTGAGGAGAGAGCGTGCAAAAGGCAGCTGGAATTGTGCTGCAGAGGCAGATGGATCCTCAGGCACTGCCAGTTTCATTCAAATGCAGTGTTTTAGAGGCAGAATCACGTCTGGGGTGATGCAGAAAGCAGCTGCTGCAGGTTCAGCACGGCGTGGCTCCCTGCAGGATGCGGCGCTGGAACTGGCAGTCCCGCAGCCTTCCAGGTTTTATGAAGCAGCAGCGCGTCTGTGTTTGTGCTCCTGGAAACAAGGAGGAAAAAAAGGAAAGAAACCCCACCTTTTATGGCCCTGGGGAGCGGGACAAGCGCCAGGGCAGCTAAAGGCCGGTGAATTCAGGCCAGCACCCTGCGCCTCGTTATTCTTGTGCACGCTTTGGATGAATTCCCAGGGGAATTCCGAGGGGTGGGAGCGGGGGTTGCCTTCACTTTCGGGGTGTGACAGCTCTGTGCCCATCCCCACAGTGGGCACAGGCAGCTCTCCCACACACACAGAGCAGCCCGGACGCTCTGGGGCAGCGGGGGCGGCTTCATCCTGCCCCTCACTGCCTTCCTCCCTCATTGGAGCCGTGTGGCCACCGTGAACTCCGAGACGCCCTTCCTAACTCAGGCTCTGCTTTGTCCTCCCAGCTGGGCCCGGGTGCCATGGCAGCCTCCTCCTCGTCCTCCTCGGCCGGCGGAGTCAGCGGCAGCTCCGTGACAGGGTCGGGGTTCAGCGTTTCGGACCTGGCGCCGCCCCGGAAAGCCCTCTTCACTTATCCCAAAGGAGCTGGGGAGATGCTGGAAGGTGATTGCTGCTGCCCTCCTCCTTCCCCGCTCCTCCTCCAGCTGCTGAGCTTTGCACCCCACTGGCAAAAGCTGGAGGTAGAAAGGAAGCACCGGGGTTTGGTTGGTACTGGCTTTCCCACCAATCTTTCAGGAGGAAGTGATTTTTCTGGCAGTCACCTGCTTTTTATCTCCATGACAACACTTCAGACCAGGAAGCATCTACCTGAAAGGGAACATGACTGTGTTAATTGCTCATTGTTAGCTAATCCTTTGAAGTCAGGCAGGGGTTGCTGCGAGGATAGCTGAGACAGGAATATTTTTCTTGGCAGAAGTAGTAATTTTCTTGGTTTGGGTTGGATTTGACTGGGTTAGTCCAGGAGGCAGCTTGTCTCCCTGCCAGCTTGCATCTGGGTGCCCGAGCCCTGCCACTAGCTTCATGGGGATTGTGGAAGAAGAAGCCCAGCAAAGCTGTGGGTGAGGGAGGAAGGGCAGGTCCTGACCCAGGGTCTCTGTGTCTGCTCCCCTTGAACTTCCCTTGTCACCGTGGGATGGCTGGGACCGAGGCTGGAGTGTCCCTGCGGCAGCACAGGGCAGCTGGGAGCTGATGGCTGTGCCGTTGAAGGGTTGTTTTTATTACACATTAGAGCCCATATGCCAGGCTATTGAAGTAATTATGACTAAAGGTTTGCTCACAGAACTTAACGAGCCCTCAAAACAAATTAAAGTAATGAAGCACTTCGTGTTAGCAAATAGACAGGCAGCTGTTCCTCCTGAGAGCCACTCGGCAGGACAGGCAGGGAGTCGGAGGAGAGGATCCAACATTTGGGTTGGAAAAGGCCTCCAAGACCATCGAGCCCAGCCTGTGACCAATCCCCACCTTGCCAACAGCACCAGAGCACTGAGTGCCACGTCCAGTTGTTCCTTACACACCTCCAGGGACAGTGACTCCACCACCTACCTGGACAGTCCCTTCCAATGTTTTGCCATGAAAAAATTCTTGCTGATGTCTCCATTATGTATTTGGGGCAGCACTTGTAAGAGGAAGCTCTGAGCACAGTGAAACTCCAGCTCTTCCCTGGGGTTCAGCTTTGGATTAGATTTTTCCAGAGTTTTGTCTTTGAAACTGCTCTCCACATTGTTATGGCACAGAGCTTGAAATGGATTGTGCTTTGGGCTGACCTCTTTACCAGGAACACAGCAGTTCGCCTGCTCTGGGTGGCAGCAACAACCACACACTGTCCCTGTTGCAGGAAGCTCTGGGTTGGCTTTTGAATTTCTGACACCAAAGGTGAGACACCCATTCTTTCATCAGGCAGCTGCCAGTGGAGAAGCTGCAGTTTCCTCTTCAAAAATTCCCACTGACTGACTGATTTTTATTGCTGCTTTAGCTATCTCGCTTGTTTCTAAATAAACCTGTAGTTATTTTGGGGTTTTTTAGAAGGAGGCAGTATAAACTATGTCAGTGCTTGGTACACAATTAGCTATGTTTTCCAGATTGCTTTATTTCTGAGTCACTTGCATGATCAATTACTGACTTGGATGGCAAGATACACATTATTTGAAACTCTGTGTAGGGTTATGGTCTGAGCCCGTGGGAAATCCTAAAGCATTCTAAGGATACGAGCGTCTGAGCCCTGAGGGAATCAGAGACTGCCATAACATTACCTGGCTTCTCCTTAGCCTAACTTCTATTTAAAATGGACTAAAATTGCTTGTCAGAAGGGATGTAACAGAATTCCACCTGGGGTGTCTTCCTAGGCAGCATCAGGAACCAGCCAAAGCCCTGTGCAGGGTCACAGGGGCTGCAGTCAGCACAGGGGGAAGTGTCGGAACGAGGCAAGGGTGAACCCACACATCAAACATAAAAATAGGAGGTCGGGGCACTGAAGGCTGCTCAGCCTCAAACTCTGGGGTTCAACCATCTCCTTTTTCTGTTTACAGATGGCTCTGAGAGGTTCCTCTGCGAGTCTGTGTTCAGCTTTCAGGTTGCATCAACATTAAAGCAAGTGAAGCACGGTAAGCGCCGGCCGCGTGTGGCTCGGGGAAGGCGGCGGGGGCAAAGCCTGACCTGCTCTGGGGTGCTAGCCACAAGAAAGCAGAGTGAACGCTAAGTCAGGCCACCACTGAGTCCTTTTGCAAGCCCTATGCAAAGTGCTGGGAGCCCACAGAGGCGGGGTGGGAACGGGCTGTGCCTCCCGAAGCTTGTTTTTCCATGGCTGTGTGGCAGCACAAGGTGAGGCGGGAGGAGGAGGTTCAGGGCAGGAAACGCCCACGCTCTGATCTCGGCCCAGCGCTGACTGTCTCTGGCCTGGGGCGGAGGGACGCTCCATTCCACCTTTGTTTCTCTGCTGAGCCCTTGTGGCCCTGGCAGGGTCAAGTGAGGTTTCCAGAGTCACTCGGGAGGCGGCCACGCGTGGCGTGGCGTGGCGTGGCGTGACAGGGCTGAGTACACTCCCTGCCTCCCCAGGGAACAGCCTGACGTCCTGTTTGAACCTCTGCTTCCCTGCCAGGCCCTTTGCCCTCACCCAGGTGCCTGTGAGCCAGCCATGGGCTCGGCTGTGTCATAACTTCGGTTCTCACAGAGCCCAGCAGCAGATCCTGTCTGCTGCTTGAGGGTCACATCCTTTCTGGTCCCCGCCTCTTGTCAGCCAGAATGGTACTTCCACCTGTTGTCTCTGAGTGGAGAGGTTTCCTGTCCTCCTCCGGTTGGGGGGGTGTGCAGCAGCTTGCAAGGCCGTGATCCTGTGTTTCTGCACCAGAGAGCAAAGCTGAACTCCAGAGCCATTGTTTCCAGAGCTCTGCTGTGGCTGTAGCTGCCAGGGGCTGCTGCACAGCCTGGCACCCCAATAGACATCAGCCTTTTGAACTGTGGAGCACCTCCCTGTTTTCTCCCTGTAAGAAAGGTGGAGGGCTTAAAAAAAAGATCGAGGTCATCATTTTTTGGCTTGTTTGTTTGACAGTTCCCAAAAGGGTGCAGGAGGTGGAGTGAGAACAGTCCCTCTTAAACCACTCACTGCTGCAGTCAGCATAAATCACACACAGTTTATGTTATGCCTCTTGCTAGCCCTGGGCCGTCTCTCCAAGGGGCTGCAGTGAGCTTACAGCACCGTTGGACTTCCAGCAGAGCTGGGAGAAGGGATGTTCCCATCTCTGCACCACTGCAGCACATTTAACTGGAAATGGACCCTGCGTGCCCAGCACACGACTGGTTATAAATAAACCTGAGAGGAAGATGTTGTCTGGGGACCTTCCTCTCATTAGCAGGCTCTGCTTGCAGAGCCTCTCTGCCACACTCATCCAGGTCCTCCTCCAAGGACCTTCATCAAAAGCACAGTTCCTCCTGCTGCACCCAGCTCTACCGTGGGCTGACCAAGCCCTCTCTGAACTTCTCTGTTCTTCTGCACTATAAATATTTATGCTTTATGAAATGAGCTTCATCCTGTTTTCACCCCCATACACTAATGGGCCTGATGTTTCCCTGTTAGGACTTGAATGTACATGGCACGGGCAGGGATGGGTAAACACACACTGGGGCAGAAAAGCCTGTCCCTGCTTTCTCCTTGCTGTTTGCACAGAGTGGGTTTGAATTCAAATGGGCTCCGTGGGTTTTATTCTGCCCTGCTCCCCACTGACAGCTGGGAATTTGCATCTAATTGAAAGGTTTAATTGCACTGCCATTGCAAACCACAGTTACCTTTGAACTCCTCGCAGATCAACAAGTCGCAAGGATGGAAAAACTTGCCGGTCTGGTGGAAGAGCTGGAGGCAGATGAGTGGAGGTACAAGCCAATAGAGCAGCTCCTGGGATTCACTCCCTCCTCAGGCTGAGCGTGTCTGGATTGCTGCTGTCAGGGAGCAGAAGAAAAACGTTCCCTGGCCCGGCTTCAAAACACCCCCCATTTATCAGATGCTGACAGCTGCATCGGCAGGATGGGGCTTTGGGTTTTTTTGAGAGTGGGGATCCCCCGTAAAGCTGCCAATAAACGGAAATGATGAGATTCTGTAGGTCCTTACAGGCTGGCAGGGCTTGGTTTCTGTAACTTAGAAGGCAGGATCAGCTGTACAGCCCCTGGATAATCTCTGTGTTGTTTACGGAGGGGGGCACATGGACAGTGTGGCTGCGGGGAGGGCGACCTCATAACTCGGCCCGGATTCCCGCTGGGTGAGCGGGGAAACCCTCTGGAACAAATGCCAGAAGCACTCCTCAGCCCCTGCCGTCGTTCTGGGGGATGGATACAGACTGTCCCAGGGTTGGGTGAGGGGCCAAGCAGTGTCACCTCCTCCAGCAGTGCCTCGGCCATTGCCCAAGCTGTTCCCTCTTCATCGCTGTTTCTGTGGTAGTGCTGGCAGGACACTGCTCTGTCTTTTAATACCCTGACACTTTGTCCTCTTTATTCTGTATTAGATTTCTCTGTGACAATAAAATAACTCTGTCTTTGAAACTCTTTATCTGGTCTGATGAGGGGAAGAATCAGCTGTTTGGGACTTAAAGAGGTTTAGTGAAGCTCAGAGGCAGATTTACTGTCATGATGGTAAACTGAAGTTCAACGTGAGAGGAACCAAACCGTGCTCAAAAGTGGCTGGATTTAAGTCAGATTTTAATCCTGGTTTAACTCAGGCAGAGGAGAAGACCCTGTTTTAAACCCATCCATTTTAATCATCTTGTTTTTCGGTTGTACTTCACTTCTGTTCTTGGAGGGAATTGGATTTCCATGTTCTGGCATAATCATTTCAACATGTTGATTTTCCATGGATGAGAGCCTTCGCCCCATGGCTCTGCTGGCCAGCAGGGGGTAGGAGCAGCACCGTATGCAAGCAATTATTTGATTTACTGCTCCAGATGCCTAATTTTTCCATTTTCAACATCTTTCTTACGAGATGATTGTATTTTTTACTCATTTTTTCAGCCCAGCCAGATCTGCATTGAAACAGATTAACTGGGATCCATTCCCATTTCAGATCACCAGCAATTAGCTAAAACTGAGGGGGAAAAGCATACAGCCACCTTCTGTGTTTGTTGCTGTGAATAAATCAGTTCCAGTGCCAGAGTCAGCTCTGGGCAATCCAGAGCCCCACGCTGCCTGAGCCGCAGGTGAGGCCGCAATTCCAGCTCGGTGGAAATTCACCGGAGCGGCGCAGGGGCGTTCTCACGTCGGGCTGCAGCTCAGCTGAGACTGTCCCACGCTGGCCGCCCCGGCCACGGCCCCAGCCCGGAAAACCTCCTCCCCAGCCTTGGAGAGCTGCCAGTCCCTGCTCTGCGGGGGCCTCCTGCACAGTCAGCGGCTCTGCGGCCAGGAGCGCTCCAAACGTGACGGCAGGCGGGATTCAAACTCCAGCCCGGATGGGCTTGCTCGAGAAAGGAGGGAGCGCTTCAGCCCTCCACTTTTTTGTTTGCTTGGTGACATCTATTTTTAATCCTGCTCACTCCAGCCACCTACATCTACCTTGGCCAAACCTGCCAAAAATCCTCAGCCCATATCATTGTGGGGTTTGGGAATGGAGCAGCAGATCCCCCAAACTCACTCACTCACGCCCAGTAACCCTGCTCGCTGACCCAGCACAATCAGCCACAGAAAGAGCTTTTCCTTTTCACTGCTCAACTCGGGAAACTTTTCCACCCTGCCAGCCCTCCTGGGATGCCAGGGGCTCGGCGCCTGCAGCTCTGCCCAGGGGATGCAGTGCCCAAGCATTGCCCAGACTTCCCCGTCCAGATCCAGAACACGGCGGGGCTGAGATTTATCCCCCTCGCCCTCCTCCCACTGCTTGTTTTCCAGCAGTTTCTTGTGCTGGGACAGAGCAGGAGCAGGGAACGTCCCCAGCTCTGTGCTGTACATGGTGTGTTTGTATGTGTGCCCAGCACCAAAATAGACACATGTGTGAGAGCCATTGAGAGGAAGTGAAAAGTTCACCCTGTACAGTACTACGAATGCAAAAACATGTTGTTGGCCGTTCCCTCCTCCCGCTCGGTAAACACTTTATGTAAGGCAAGGAGAACTGGAGGGATCTGTACGAGCAAAACCCTTCCACGCTCCCCCTCCTCCAAACCCAGGTTTTCCCTGGCAGCTGGAAACTCCCAAACCAACCAATTTCCTGCTTTGCAGATCAGTGGGGCTGCGCCAGCGGTGGATATTTCTCCTTGGGGTGTGGAAGCCCCACGTCCCCCTCGCCCCGGGAGCTCGGGGGGCCGTTCAGCTGGGCGCGGAGCGCAGCGGGGAGGGAGCCCGGCAGCTGCCAGAAAAAGTTGATGAGGGGAGGGGAGGGAAAATAAAAAACGAGCCGAACAAAGAGCCTCGTTCAGAGCTGCTGTTGGTTTTCCTGTGGGTGCTCGCAGCGGAACGTTATGTACCGGCACAAGCCCTGCTCACACCTCCCCTCCCCGGCTCCTCGCCGCTGGCCACGGCCCCAGCGCCGGCCACGGCGCCAAGGCACGCGCTCGCCTCGCTGCCCGGGCAGGCCTCCCGCCGGGGAGGGCCTCTCCCAACATCCAGGATGCAGCAGTGTGGGGCAGCACTCCCAGAAACACCCTCTGCCATCTTTTCCCCCAGAAGCACCCAAGGCCAGACGAGTTTCACAGCCCACACCTTGCGAGCGACACGCTGCCGACCCGGCGCTCAACCCGGCTCTCGGCATCTCGGCTGCCAAAACCTGTCCAGCGCCCTCGTGGATGCACGTTCCTGCTTCCCTCGCCCTGCTCCCGCTTCCCTGGCCCTGCTCCTGCAGCTGCTTGTCCCAGGGGCGAGAGACGGGCCCGCGAGGTTTGGCTGTGGCACAGACCTGCCCGGCCAGCAGCACGCCGGGACCTGCCACCGCGTCCCACGCAGCCAACGCTCACCTGTCAGAGCTGGCCACGGGCTCGGGAGATGCAGGGTCACCACCCCTGTGTGCCTGTCACCCCCAGCCACAACCAGGTGTGAAGGACACCTACCCCACCAGCACTTAGGGGGCACAGTAAACATCATGGCCTCAGCCCCTCTGTCACTTGGACACAAGGGATCCCAGCGGTGCCTGTGCCAGCCCGATGTGCCAAAACAGTGTAAATTTACCTAAGAGCAACTTCTTGGGCTACAGAGCTGCTGGGAAAAAACCATGAAGCCAGGGACTCCTCCACAGCAGTAACCCATGGGGCAGGAATTTGCTCCCCACTGTACAGGGGCACAGTTCGCACCCGACGTGAGCCAGAGCACTCGCTGAGCCCCTCAGTACATCTCCTCCCTTCCTCCTCTTCCTCCTCCTCCTTGTTCCCAGCCCCCTCCCCCTGCAGGCTGAGAAAGCGCTGAGCTCAGCACATCTCGGGCAGGGGCCCAGCCAAGGACCCTCCCCAGTGCCAGCCGCT
>VYZP01079922.1:146018-167535 GCA_013400635.1 Hypocryptadius cinnamomeus | reverse complement strand
AGCCTGGCACTGCCAGAGCCCCATCCCAGATTTAGGGGACACCAGATGGGGTTACCACAGCCTGGCACTGCCAGAGCCCCATCCCAGATTTAGGGGACACCAGATGGGGTTACCATAGCCTGGCACTGCCAGAGCCCCATCCCAGATTTAGGGGACGCCAGATGGGGTTACCACAGCCTGGCACTGCCAGAGCCCCATCCCAGATTTAGGGGACACCAGATGGGGTTACCACAGCCTGGCACTGCCAGAGCCCCATCCCAGCCTGGCAGTGCCCTGCCCCGCACCCCTTGATCTCCAACAAGTTTCACTCCACCATCCCTTCCTGCCTTAGGAAAGCGGGACAAGGGCAGCGAACGGGACACCGGGACCACGGTGTGCTCCCGGTGGGGTTTGTCCCGGAGCGGGGCTGCGGGCTCAGCGCCATCCCGTGCCAGGGCAGCAGCATCCGGCCGCGCCGGTGCCCCCGCGCCAAGAGCCCCTGGAAGACGAGGCGGATCAAACCCCAGTAACCCACAGGGGAACCATCATCGGTTTCCCGGCCCATGGAGGGTTCGGGGACCGCGGGGACACGGCCGGTGTCCCCTTCCCCACCGGAACGTGATGCGTGTGCCCGAGCGACGGGCCGGCCCAGGGGTGCGGGGGTGAGCCCGGGCGCTGGGGGGGTGCCCGGGGGTGCTGTGCGGNGAGCGGGGCCGCCTGGAGACCTCCGACTGCGAGTCTCTGGGCAGCGCCTCCGGCTCGGAGGGAGGTGAGTGCGGGTCCCTCAAGGGCTGGAGGATGGATGAGCGTCCCTGGGCGGAGGGGGTGGTGGTGCTGTGCCGAGCTCCTCTTAAGGCGCCCAGACCCCTGGATCGGTGTGTCCCAGAACCACCAGCACACCCCTGTTACACCCCTGAACCCCTGGGATCGCTGTCTCCCACGCCCCTGGGACCCCGGCGCTGACCCGCCTCTGTTCCCTCCGCAGATGCCGAGTACGCCGAGGGGATCTCCCTGCCGGACATGGACCTGGAGCTGCTGCACGACCCCGAGGACGAGCTGCTGTGCGCCAGCCTGATGGACGTGGTGCAGGCCGCGCTGGGCCGGGCCCCGCTGGGCGCCAGGCGCTGCTCGCGGCTCCTGATGCCGGCGCAGCTGCAGGCGCAGGTGCGGGCGGAGCTGCTGCGCCTGGCGTGCAGCGAACCCTGCGGGCTGCGCGGGGCCCTCCTGGACCTGTGCGTGGAGCACGGCAAGGCCTGCCACGACGTGGGGCACATCGCCGCCGACCCCGCCGTGGTGCCCACCTTCCAGCTCACCCTGGTGCTCCGTCTGGACTCCCGCCTCTGGCCCAAGATCCAGGGACTCTTCGCCTCGGGGCCGGCCTTCGCGCCGCTGAAGCTGAGCACGGGCTTCAGGGTGATGAAGAAGAAGCTGTACAGCTCCGAGCAGCTGCTCATCGAGGAGTGCTGATGGGCCGGGCCGGAGGAGCCACTTCCCAAGCGCTTCGGAAGAGCCGGGCAGAGCGTGGCGGCTCCTGGCAGCCGCTGTAGTTTAGGTTAGGCTGGAGTAGGGCTGTAGGTGGATGTAGTTGGGGCGGGCCGAGGTCCCCGTGGGGCCTGCCCGTGCCGGGCCGTCCCTGGCGTGGAGCAGCCGGGAGCCGGGCGGAGGTCGCTTCACGCCGTGGGTGATTTGGGATGATCCCGGCCACCGCGCTCCCGGAGGCGGCAGCGGGGCTGCCGGAGGGGTGCCGGTCTCCTGATCAGTCACGGGGGGTTTTTGTAAACCAGGATTGTAATCAATGGGGTCTCGGGGGAGGGGGAGTGTGGCAGTGAGCGGCGGCCGAGGGGCTCTGGATCAAAGGCCGAGCCCGGCTGGAATTGTGTCTTTGATCAGGAGAGGGGCCGGAGGGCAGGACCCCTGGCCCTGACACGCTGGCGACACTTCGTTGGTTACAGTTTACACTCATACACTTGATGTTCAAGTGCGACAATTCCTATGCAATCGTGTCGGGTGGTTTTTTACTTTTCTAATAAAACTTGTCTTGATTGATAAGCCGCCGTCTCCCTGTTGTCACCTGTGCTGGGGGAGGGATGATGCAAGCACTGGTTTGAAATTCCCCGCTGGCACCCTCGGGAATCCTTTCCCTGTCAGGGCAGCCCCTGCGGTGGGAGCTGGATGTGTTGGGAATGGTGGGGAATCCCACTGCACCCACTCCTCATGGGAGCCACGGGGCTGTGACTCAGGGGGGCTGAGTCAGGCTCCTGAGCCCAGCGAGGAGCACCCCAACACCCAGCGAGGGGCTGCTGCTCCTCCCCGGGCAGCCACGGCGGGGAATTGGGGCACAAACCCAGGAGAAGGGGCTCAAAGTGGGACTGAGGGAGAGGAGGAGGAGGAGGAGGGTCACACCTGGCGGGGGGAGCACGGCCCAGCCCCAAACACACTCTGCAACACTGAGGCCAATTACCCAAACCTGCAATTAGAGGCCTGGGGGAAGAGGCTTTCACTCAAGGATAATTAAGCTGCTTGGCAAACGAGGAGCCCGTGGAAGGTGTGGGGGGATAAAAGCAGCCTGAAAAGTCATCTCCTTTCACGTGTGAGCTCGTTCTGGCTCAGCCTTGGGTTGTTTGATTTTTGTTTTTTTTGTTTTTTTTTTTTTTAAATACCCCTGTGGACAAACTGTATCACTGGGCAGACAAACAGTGACTTTTTGATGAGAATTTTCATCATAAAAACCTCGTTTTTGACATGAATGATCCGTAACTGGAGTTTTGCTCACTGGTGTAAATATCACCTGGCAGCAGTCAGGGCAACAAGCAGTGCCAGGCTCACACAGCTGGAAATGCACCTTTACACACACACACACGTGTGCAAAGAGGGGAGGATTTCCCCTAAAATGTTGGGTTTGGAGCATTTCTCAAAGGATCACATGCCAGAGCATCCCCCCAGCACGTGAGGGGGGTCATCCAGCACAAACCCAGCCCTGGATTCACTGAGAGGGGTGGACAGGGAACTGCAAAGCCCGAGTTCCTGGGGCAGCCCGGGCTGGGAGCAGCGCCTTGATCCCGGGCACAGCAGGAGATTGACGGTGAGGGCAGCACCGCCAGCCCTGCCGAGGCATCCTGACTCTGGCACTGCTATTTCCAGCTCCACAAATACGTGGATTTTTAAATAAAGGGGTGGCCCTGCCCCTGTGCTGCCAGCAGCAGCGTGATCCCTGCTCGTCCCCCCCCACCAGCCACTCTCAGGGAAGGCGAGGGGCTCCGCATCCAATTTTTTAAAATGATCACACCAAGAAAACAAAAAGAAAACCCCACCAAAACTCCCCAGAGCCAACACAGAGCGATGGCACAGCCTCTGGCCTGGGGGTGCCCAGCAAAACCTTCCGTGTGGGACCACCCAGTCACAGCCCCAGCTATGAAGGTGAAACTTTGCTTTTATTTATAGCAAAATGGCTATAAATTATAAATTTTCCATGAGAAATTTGGGGGTGTCTCAAGGTGCCTGGGGTTTGGCAGATCCCTGGAAGGTGCAGAAGCTTCCAGCGAGGCTGGATCAGATGTCTCCCAAGGCAGGGGGTTATGCAAAGGGATATTTTGGGACCTGGGAAGAGTTGGGCTATTTGTGGCACCAGCAGCAGCCCAGGGATCCCAGGTGCCAGCAGATTTTTGGGGACATCACCAGCAATAAGGCAAATGAGGGTTTAAATCCCAGGATAGTGCTAAACCCTCATGTTTTTGCTACCAAAAACAATGATGGGGGGAAGAGGGGTCCCCTTGGCTCCCCACCTGCCAGAGGAGGATGTTCCTGGAGCACCTGCCTTCCTTTGAAGCCTCCCTGCCTTTGGCAGCAGCTCCAATTAAAAGCTTGGGCTAACGAGCTAATGGGCAGCTCAAACCACCCACACCTTTGGTGAGTGGGCAGGGACCAGCACACCCTGAAATTCAAGTGTCTCCCATCGCTCCAGGCTGGGAATGACCCAAAATGCAGCAAAACCACCCCAAAACCTGGGCTGTGGGTGTGCCCTGTGCTGGCAGGGCTGACTCACTGCCAGAGGGGAAATGGCAGGGATGTGACCCTTGGCCTCTGAGAGGAGGGGAAAAAAAGGGAAAGGGGAGAAATTCCCACTCTTGCCCTCTGAGAGAAGGGGGAAAAGAGGGAAATTCCCACCTAAAGCTTCCAGCACTCTGGTGAATGGACCTGGGGATGAAAAGAGACCATCCCAAACCCACCCCTGAGGCTTTGGGGCCAGCAGCTGGCAGTTTCCAAGCCACTGCCAGCAGGAAGGGTATCCAAGGCGGTGTCTCTGCCCAGAACAAAGGCAGCCCGAGTCTTCCTGCCCACCTGATGGGGATTGTGCCCACAAGGCACCTTCCAGTGCCAGGATAATGCTGCCAGGCCGGTGGCATCACAGGATGAGGATAAGGCTCAGCCAGAGAATGTGGGACTAAGGGGAGGAAGGCCCTTCTGGGCACATCCCAGCAGAATGGGTCTGAACAAAGGTGTCCTGCTGGGTGTTCACTGTCACCTCGCCAGGGGCACCACGTCCCTGTCCTTCCCTCTGCCACTGCAGGGCAGCCCCCACAGGGCAGAGCTCTCAGCCATCCCCAAATTCCATCCACCTCTGAGGAGCTGCAAAACCAGAGCTGGCTGGAGCAGGGATCCACGGGACACCAACCCAGCCAGAGCCTTTCACATTATAAACATTTATTTATAGATGTACAATTGTATAATTAACTCTAAATTGAGAGATACAGCCTCTGTGAGCATCCACTGGGATCAATGCCTTCTCCCTCCTTGTGATCCGTGGGTATCTACCAGGAAAAATAACCTGAAGGTTTTGGCAGGCAGGCTCTGGGCAGGGAATGCCACTGGGAAACACATCCAGCTCCTTCTGTGAGCAAGATTTTGGTTTA
This sequence comes from Hypocryptadius cinnamomeus, assembly GCA_013400635.1. Classification (NCBI taxonomy): domain Eukaryota; kingdom Metazoa; phylum Chordata; class Aves; order Passeriformes; family Zosteropidae; genus Hypocryptadius; species Hypocryptadius cinnamomeus. The sequence goes on along the minus strand of VYZP01079922.1, from coordinate 162,646 downwards.
ACCCCGTCCCCATCATCCCTGTGCCTCTATCGAGCGCCATTTCCAATCCTGAACTTCCACCCAATTTCTTCTGAAGGTGGAGGAACCATTTAAAAAAAAAAGAAACAATAAAACCCCTTAAAATCAGGTCCAAGCCACAGTGGCTGTGGGATAACAGGGCCTGCAGCCAACGGGAGGCTGAGATTTCACAAAATAAATAAACAGCCAAGACAGAGCGCATGGATTCCTAAGGACAACGGGATAAAACCACCTCTGCCAGCCCACCCGGGAGCTGCTGTGCTCCCAGTTCACTCTCCTGACCGTGCCAGGGGATGGTTTTCACTGGAAATGTCTTTAGACACAAATGAGCAAATTAAAAAAAAATTAAATAATCCAGTTTATTCCATGGGAGGTGGCTCTGCTCGTGCTGGCTTTGCTTCCAAGGGATGGCTCCTCACCTGGAGCAGCCTCACGCTGGTCCTGCCCGTTGGTGGGGCAGGCACAGGGCAGATCAGACACCCCCTGAGCTCCCCCAGCAGAACTTCTTCCAAGAGAATACTTTGTTCCTTATGGATCTGGGGCATTTTCCAGGTGTCCTGCAGGAAGCACGAGACGGGGTGTGCAGGCCAGGGCCAGGCTGCGCCCGGGAGCGCCGGTGGGTGCCTGGGGGGGAGAGGAACCCGAGCACAAAACCTCCCAACAAAGCCCTCTCTGCACGGAGCACGCTGATTACCAGGCAGAATTCGAGCAGACTCGGCAGAAAAAGGAGTTACATGCACAAATTAACCAAAGACTGACGAGCAAAATCCATCCAGGACAATCCTTCCCACGGCGAGCGCCACGCCGGCGCTCAGCTGACCCTGCGCTCCCGCCGACGCTGCAAATCCACGGCTCTGGACGGGCTCCCCCGCTCTCTGTGACCCCCTGCATGTCTGGGATTTGCTTTTATCAGAACCCCAAGTGCAGGTGTATGGATGTCCCCATCCACAGAATGTCCTCTCGGGAGCAAAGGACAGCAACTGCAAAGGGATTCCTCTTTTCCAGGCAGGAAAGTGCTGCGGACAGAGACACCCTGGGAAGAGGCTTCCTGCTGCCCTGCTCCCCAAAACAGGCAGAAACCAAAATAATTTAATCATCCAAGCCCTGCATAGTTTAAAAGTACAACGTATATACAGCTATAAATTAATGCTAAATAGATTATATTTTCTTTTCTTTTTCTTTAGCGTCTTCTTTTATCAACAAAATCCCACTTCTCTCTCCATCGGCAGCGGCGAAGGGTCTCCTTCTGCTTCACGGCTTCTGCAGTTAGTTTGGGTTATTTTACACTCTGTGTGTCTGTTTCAGGGGCTGTGGGATCCTTGTGGGATCCTGGGAGCACGCCAGCGGTGTTGGAAGGGGAGGAGGAACACAGAGAGCTGGATTTCCTGTCCCAAGCGCTGCCTGCGATCGTCATAGAGGCAGAGAGAAGAAAGAGGGGCAGTTGTGCGTTGCTAATTCTCCAATTCCATTTTTAAGATAAGGTTTGATTCTTTTTTAAATAGCAAAGTCTGTCACCTCGGCTCAGTGCACTTGCCCAAAGTCTTCAGGCGTCTCAACGCTCTGGGAACAAAAGCGGCAGCGGTGCCAATCTCCGGCCAATCTGTGACTCCCCCCTGCTTCCCCACCCCACAGCACAGGCAGCAGCTTTTCCAGGCTCTTTCCAGACCACAGGTGCAGGGAGGGAATTAAAGAAAAGCAGGTAATTAACACCAGAAGAGGCACGGTCATCCAAACGAGAGAGCGGGAGGATCAAGGTAAGAACGGATCCAAATCCAGGATACATCCAAAAAAAAGCCCAACGTGCCCCAGAGGATTTGCTTCAAAGGCCAAACTTTCAGATGCTGAGGAAAACAACCCCCAAAAGTGCAAATCAAGCAGCTCAATGGCCAGCATCCTCAAGGAGTCCCTGTGAGCTGGAACGGTGTCCATACAACACCTGGAACAAGCTTCACCCAGGAGTTTTTCTACAGAAATCCTGTGCTCAGATAATTTCGGGGTAGTGGGAACTGCACATTTCACAGGCAGCCCAGCAGTACCTGGTAGGCGAAATCAGCCCAAAAATTTTTGCAGAAAAAGGACTCCAAACCCTGTGGCAATTTTTTTTCATTATTTTGGTGCAGTTCTCCCAGCACATCCGGTCTCACATGTGTTGTCCGGGCTCTCCTTAATCCAAGCTCTCCAAACCCCAAATCTTCCAGACCTCCCCCGCAGCTGCTTTTACTTTGATTGCCAGTTTAACCCAGTAAGTTACTTCTACAACCTGCTGGGAACATTTGCTTTGTTCTCCTTGAATGGGAAGGCAACGGGAGGGGGGACAAGGAACATCTGTTGGGTGGGACTCCATGCCCTGTCACCGCGCTGCTCCACGTGCCAGGGATAACAGCTTTCCCAGCACAACAGACAACAAAGCCACCCAAACCAAGGGCTCCTTAAACGTGGGGGCTGGATGCCACAGCGCCTAAGAAACTTCCAACCTCACCCTGAAGGGATTCTGCCCTGTTCCTAGAGGCCAGAGAAAACAGGGAGCCTGGAGAGAGCCGAGGGTGCCGACATGCAAACTAAACCCAATCAATTCCTGGTTAACGAGGGAGCGCCGTCGGAGGGGAGGCTGCGCGTGTGCACCCCGAGGAGACTCCTGGAGGGCTGTGTCTCAATCAGGGATTTCAGTGATAAAAGCACTAGGGTTCCCTGCTCCCAGCTCATACTTGGGCTGGGACTATCCGTGCAGGGAGGCCTGGACGTCTGACAGTCTGCTACAGCTGGGGGTGCCCATCTTCTGTGCCCGCTGGTACAGGTCCGAGTCCCCGAAGTAGCGTGCCCGGTACAACAAGCCTTCCTCTGCAAAGGGAAAAGCTCAGAGTCAGGAATATCCTCTGGAAGAGACTCCCCTGCCAGGTCCTGCTCCCCCACTGGCTCTGCTGGGAACGGGAGGCACCTCCAGCTGTCCAAGGTGAAGCAAAGGATGAGGATGAGGAAATGCCCTGCGCCCTTCAGGACAGGATGGGCGTAAGAGCTGCTGACAGCTCATCCATCCTGGGAAAAGCCAAGGGAAGCCGGCTCTGGTCCCAGGAGGTGCCTGGGCAGCCCACACAAAGGTTACCCCAGCAGGGCTCCGTGCCTTTGGCACCGCCCAGGGATGATCACAGCCCCTGCTGCATTCCAGCGCTGAAATCCTACCCCGGCCACTGCTCCAAGAGCCATCACAGCAGCCAGAGCACACAGGCTGCCCCTGGACTCGCTGCCCTCACCACCCTCTGCCACCAGGATATCTGGCTGGATCATCTGCCTGGGCAGCCCCACAGCCCTCGGAGCAGGGGTGAGATGTGGGACGCATGACACCATGGGCTGCAGACTTTCCAGCACCCTCCTTGACCAACTGAAATATTACACAGGGCTAGCAGGGATCCCAGAGGTTCTACCTTCCCCCTCCACTGGAAATCAGAGGTATCCTGCTGACATGGCAGGGGAACCTCTGGGGCACAGCTCCTGTCTGACCAGTTCTGCAGCAGCATTAAAAAGCAAAACAAAACAAAAAACCCCCACATACCGGGCCTGTCATGAAGTCATAGACTGGAAAAAACAAAGCCAACAACACAGGAAATGTGCTGGCACCGTGTTAAAGTATAACTTCAGTCAAAGAGCTTTCCAAAGCCACCCCATGGAGCAGCTCCTGACCCCTCACTACTCACTCTGCTGCTTCTCTCTCCAGCAGTTGTTCCGAAGGTTTGCTATGTAGTCGTCCTCCACGCTCCGCTCCACGTTCTTCAGGTTCGTGCCCGTGTATTCCTCGGCAAAGTTCTCGGACACGTAGTAGGGGACTTTCAAGTGCTCTGTGACCCTCCTGTGTGTGTGACCCACAGACCTGGTGCAGGGACAAGAGCACAACAGTGTAGGACATGTTTCAAGGCCACAGCAAAGCCCCCAGCTCGGGTGATGTGATTCCAAAGAGCAGGAAACATCCCTCACCCCTATCCAGCCCCCGGCCTGGAGGGTGGAAGGGAGCAGCATTTCTGGTGGAAACCAAGCACCAACACAGGGAGAGAGAAGCTGCCAGGCCTCCAGCAAGGTGGGCAGAGCTCTGAATACAGACATAACTCCAAGACACATTGCCCAGGGCCTAAACCCACTTAAAACAAAATGTTCCCTGGAATTTCCAAGAAATTATTAAATCTGTGACTTCCTCCATTCGCAAGATGGGACCCGCTCTGTGCCCCGGCCTGCACCAACCAGCACAGAAAGCACTTTCCAGAAGGAAATCTCTTCCTCCCCTGGCCCCATGGATTTGCATTTCAGGCAAAGCCCTGCTCTTGCTTCCCCTGACACCCCAGCAAACCTAGAGATCCTCCCTAGGGTGTGTGTGTGAGCTGTAACACAGGATCTGGGCCCAAATGCTGGATTTGTCAGGAATGGCTCCACCTGGAGACATGCCTGAAGTTCCCTGTAATAAATACCAGCTGCTGCTGCTGCTGCACTGAGAGCCAGCCTGATTCTTAAGCCAGCTATAAACATGAACTCATCCAGCTCACCCTTCAGTCTGTTATCAGAGTGTACAGGTGGGATACCAAGACTCCTGCATGTTTCACCAAGGCCCAGTGCTGGGTAACTGAATGGACTGAACAGGAGCACAGAGCTCTGCTGGGATTTCTCAAGGCAGAGGTGCAGCCTGGAAAAAGCCAAGTTCACTATCTTCCCTGCCAAGACAGAGCCCTGAGCTCTCCTAAAGCTCATATTCCTCTCCTGGATAAAGATGGACTACAGAGTGTGCCCTCACAGGAGAAGGATTGGGAATGGCAGGGCTGCAGCAGCACACTGGGGTGTGAAGCATGAAAATCAGGCCACAAGAAACCTGTCACCTGCAGTCAGACATGCAGTCAAGCCAGGCCAATTCCATGAGGTGTTACTGAACAGTAACAATCAGGCCCACAGCCAGGCAGCTCTTCCAGCAGGAAGATCGTTTTTAGAAGAGATTTACAAAGATAACAGTGGTTCTTTAGCACTCTGCCCTTCTCAGTGACACCTTCACTATGGAGGAGTGGCATTTAAATGTGTGGGTTCAAAGCTTCTGCTCCCCTGCTCGCTGAGCTGAGGCACAGCTTTCCCTCCCCTCCCGGCAGAGTGATGCAGCAGCTCCGCCTGCCGGCCCTGCACCTCCTCATCCCAGCTCAAACAGCCTGGCTGCTCGGGAAGGCTGTGGCAGCACTGGACGAGCTCACTTCCCACCCTTGTTCAAAACTAGGCTTGGAAATCGGGTTGCTTGCTGTTACCTGAGCATGCAGAGACAGGGACAGCACAGGGAACAGGGAATGGGGCAGCAGAGAAACGTCTGGGGCTGAGGGATGGCTTCCTCTGGCAAGGCTGGAAGCAAATCCCTGCCCATTTAAATGCTCCCTCCCTTCTGGGTCTCCTCACCCCACAAACTCTTCACCAGTATAAACCAAACTGGTAAATGTGTATAATGCTTAGTTTTACAATGCTAATGCCAGCTGTGGAAATCACAGCTCAACAGCCTTCACCCTCTCAGAATAACCCTTAACTGTTCCAAACCATCCCATCTTTTGGTCCCAAGCACCAATGTCACAGTCTTTACTCTGAATCTGAAAGCTAAGCTGAGTTTTATAGTATTTAACATCATGCCCCTCCCCTGGAATTGTTCAAGGCCAGTTTACATGGGGCTTGGAGGAACCTGGTCTAGTGGGAGGTGTCCATGGCCATGGCAGGGGGTAGAACAAGGTAATTTTAAGGTCCCTTCCAATCCAAAGCCTTCTGGGATTCTTTGATCAATGGCAAACATTGCTACCTGTGAAATAGGCAGGAACACCAGGCTGCAACCAGGTCTGCCCTCTCTAAATGCACATAAGAACTCACACTGAACATGTATTAAGCCTTTGCCAAGAATGATGCAAGCAGACAGAAATCAAGCCTGTTTTCCCACCCTTTGTTAGCACTGCAAAGTGACTAAGAATGAGGACACGTTCCATTAGTCACCAGAGGGAGCAGATCGGGGCATTTCCACAGGATTAGAACAGCAGTTTCACTTTCACATCCTAAATGTCTGGCCAAAGCTATTTCATGGCAAGGTGAGAGTTCAGAAACAGGGGGTTTCTCCGGGAGTGTCTTTTATTCCTTATCCTCTTCCTCTACTGCGTTGTACTAAGGCTTTCATGGAGAACATGGCTTTTGTTTTCCACACTCTACACCTCAGTTTGTTCCATATGGGATTTCAGTGCTGGGCTGCAGCCTCCTCAAATGATTTTGTCTGTCCCTTTCCATGACAGACACAGCTGTGGGAATGGACTGCAGAAGGTCCTTGACAAGGAACTCTCTCCATCAGGGAAGTGAGCACCCTCCAACTTTCCCTGCACCTTGTATCTCACACCTGTTTGAGAACCACAAAGACTTCACTGGCAGCAGGAGCCATGGGGTCAGAAGATAAAGCAAAAAAACCCAAAGGAAGAACAGAGGCAAGATCCCTGTCCCACCACATCCCTCCAGAGCCCACCCCCTCCCCATGTGGGTAAGTTTTAGAGGAATGGGTACTAACAGCCTGTGGCTCAAACTGTAGGGTGGGCTGGAGACCATCATCTGGCTGAGAGCTGACACGATGATCAGGATGAGGATGGGCATCAGCTGGACAAACAGCCCCAGGCCGCCCTGAGGGAACAGAAACACACAGTGGAGTGCCACCCATACAGCTGGACAAGGATCCCACGGCACTGCTCTCCCTCCCTCCTTCCCTCCCAGTGCTCCAAAATCTCCTCTCTCCTGCTTTTCATGGGGAGTAACCCAAAATAGCTGAACCCAGCAGCCCACAGGACAGTGTGACTCCAAAGGTCCAATCCCCCTGGCCCTTCCCTGGATGTGACAACGGGCAGAGGGGACTGCCAGGGGGAGCCCTGGGAGGGAATTCCAAAAGCCTCATGCCCACAGCTCGTTTTCCTAGAGCAAACTAGTGAGCAGGACTGGTTTTATGGATGGCCTTCTTCCCTTTCCAGTGCTGGACAGATGAAGGCAATTCCCCCTCTCCCTCACCTCCCGAGCTCCCTTCAGTTCCACCTTTAAGCTTGAGATAAAAATATTCAGGAAATTCTTGTTTGCTTTTTTACAATAAAATTGGCTCTGCCCAGACAACAGCCATAATAACCCTGACTCCAGCTTTCTGTTTGGGAGGGTGGCAACAAGCAGGACTGTTTCACAAGCCAGGCACAGGAACCAGAACCCAATGATGTGCTGGGAAAACCTCCAGCCTCCCAGATCCCAGGTGTTTTCCACTTACATCCCCCTGGTGCTCCCGTCTGTCCTGCCTCTGGTGGTAGGTGTACCTCATCCTGCCATTGCTGTACACGTGCACATTGCCTGAAGGAAGAAGAAAACTCTTACCCCAAAGTCACAGCGTGGAGGGTGCTGCTGGCTGGCCAGGGAGGGACCATAAAAGGTGGCCATGATCCACGTTTCACCTGCTTACAGGCTGAAACAGGATATTCCTGAGGTGGTTTGAGTGCAGAGCGGGCACAGAGTTCCTTCTGTAAGATTTTGCAGCATTGTTTGAAAACTCAGCTCGGAAGTGACCTCAGGAAGTTCAACCTCCTGCCCAAAGCAGGGTCAGCTACAGAGAGAGAATACCCTGCACAGGCTTTCTGATGGAATAGATTAAAACCAGTTACAAACAGAAATAATTCTGGGGTTTTCCCACCCTGCAAACAAAGCTCCATGTCTTGTTTCAAATGTCAAAGCTACAGCTGCAAAGGGAGCCAGGCTGAGAGAGCAGCCCTCAGCTCTCTTGGGACAGTGAGGAAAGGGAAAAAGAGACTGAGTTAAAATAGTAACATGCTGTTTTTGCAGGAGTAGCTTCTTGGCCTCTCTGCCAGGCAGAGCACAAATGCTGCAAAAGGCTCCCAGATGTTTCTGAGCCACTGGTGTTGGGGTGTTAGTGCTTAGATTCCAGACAGGAAAGAGCTACCAGAGTGAATTTTCTTAACTGAAACCACATTTTTTTTTCAAGTTGGCCCACAGAGGTCAAGAAGCCCTGTGTCCACTTCCAGTCAGATATGACTGGAACAAATACAATGGAGTCTTCCAAAATACCCTTCTCCTGAGATGGAATCTGTGTCTTTTGAGCAAGTAAAAGAACAGATTCTTTCCTGCTCCCCAAGCCATGATCAGCACTGTGGACAGACAGGACACAGATTTATTTTTCAATTCACAAGGTCTAAATTATGCTGTAGAAATACTATTTTCTTTTGTTTTATGGGACACAGGGGAGAGAAGGAAGTGGCCACCGATCTTGGGGAACCTGTTCTAGCTGTGTGGTGGAGCAGACAGAGATCAAGAACAAGGCCCAGGTGTTACCACAGTTTGCTCTGATAAGAAGATTTAAATCCCAAAACCACCAGGCAGAAAAGCCTTCCTCAAAACAGGATTATTTTCACAACCCTTAAAACAAGCCACTTTTTGTTCTAGCATTCAACCCAACCTAACAGCAGCTGATGTTGCCAGCATGCAAACAAACACCTGAGGCTGGGAAGAAGTCCAGCTCTGATGGTTGCTGAGTTCTCCAAAGATGAACCATTTAAGAAACTCGAGGTGTTCTGGCCACACGTGAAGAACTCCCCCTCACCAAACCCGGCGCAGCCTAAAGAACCCCAAAGGACGAGGCCCCCCACAAGACAAGCAGATTTAAGGTGCTTACTAGAAGGAAAGCCACCCCCAAAGAACATGTTGAAGAGATCCTCGGGGGAGATGTCGGCCTCGAAGCCGCGGTGGAAGTCGGCGTGGCTGTGGCCGTGGCGGGCGGGGTTGAGTTTCTCGTCGCCGAACTGGTCGTACTGCTTCCTCTTCTCGGGGTTGCTGAGCACGGCGTACGCGTTCCCGATGGCTGCCACACGGACAAGGAGGAAGCATTAGATCCTTCCTCCCACCTGCAGCCCTGCAAACTGCCAGCATTTGCCTTTCTCATCGCACAGAGCGAGGGATTCGGCTACCCGCGTCTTCACAACGGGTACCTGGCACGCGGCTCGGGCAAATCCAGGCAGGAGGAAACCACACTCAGAGAAAAATTCCTTAATTAATTCAGAGGAGGAAGTTGTGATATGACTGATAAGGATTTGGTGCATGTCCCCAGAGAAACCCTTCAGCTGTGTAGGGAAATCAGATTTTAGTTGACAAATTTTATTCAAAAGCGGCATTAAGGGAATTTATTGTCAGAGCCTGCAACTAGAACTGCAAAGAATTTAAATACGGGCTAAATCCCTGAAAGGGACTTTAAAACTTTCCATAAAAGCTGCTAAGGAAACATTAGCCAGAAGTTACATCCATCAGCTAAGAGTTTCAGCACTTCCAGATGCCACATGCAAGGCGCATAATTACAAGCACTGTTAACCAGTGCCTGTGAGGCTGGAAATGTACTGGAACTAAACCCCTGCCAGGTCCCTGGGTCCCTCTCCTTCCAGCCTCGAGAGTTTGAGCCCTTCTCCCAGAATGTCTGCCTGCCACCCTCCTATTTCTGTAATCACCTCTCCACACATTCCAGCTTCCCACTGCCCTCTGCACCAAGGCACCCCGGGCCTCCCTGCACTGCAAGGACCCAAAATGCCCATGGCAGCAGCTGCCTGGTGTGTAAAAGGCAGGGGCAGAAGGGATGGACAAGGGAGAAAAGGGGGATAACGTGCCCATTTGGAGGAGATCAGCTCCAAGATTCGACATTTCCCCCATGGTCAGATGGAGGTGTACGGTTTCTTCTTGGAGTGGAGATTTGGAGGGCAGAGGATGTAATGTCAATACACTCCATCTCCTTCTTGGTTATAATTAGTGCACCCAGAGCAAACATTTCTAGAGCCAGGCAGGGAAGCTGGTGGACAAGGAGTGACTCAGAGTGTATCAACCACACAGCTGGAAAGAACAAGGGAAGCAACAACAGAGCGGTCCAGGGTTTGTTTGCTGACTTTGTGCTGACAAAGCCCCAGAAATGCCTCATTCCAAGGCAGGATTTTAGCTCCAGGTAGCCAGGCTCAAGGCTTTTTCCAGGAGCAGACAGGTAGTGATGCAGATCTGCCAGGAGACAGCCTGCAGCCAGCTGGAACTGTACACTGAGACACGGGCTCAGCACAGCACCTTATCAGCGGTCGCTGGGAAGGCGAACGCCAAGACCTCAGCTAATACATCAACCTAAGGAAAAATTAACTCATATCCTCACAGCAGGGCACGTTTCCCCCTTCACCCTCTGGAACCAAGCAGGTGGACTTCAGCTCAGCTCAGGGGCTGAAGGACAGGAAGCCACGGAGGCAAGGCCTGGAGGAGATAACCTCGCAGTGGGGGATAAAGGGCACTTTGCTTAACGCTCCACTTCTGGCACGTAACTCCTGCCAAAGCCTTGGGCAAACATCATTATTCCAGATTACAGGTGAGGAAACCTGCCTCTGGCCACTGAGGGATCCAAGGATGAGCTGTGGAGCAGCAGCTCTGCACAGGCAGAGCTGATACCTGTGTGCAGATGCCCTTTCATCTGCCCCCCACACCAGCACAGGCTCTCCCAAGTAGCTGGGGGTCAGTCACTATTTGCTAACTCTTATCAGGGAAGGATTTAAGTCTTAAAAGGCTTGAACAAACCTTACCTAAGACTTTTACTGCTGAATTTGCGTCTGTGAGGAGCTCACCTGAATACTGTACCAGTACACTCACGTCAGGCCAGCCCTGCTCCCTGCTCCAGCAAAGGTCTCATGCATTCCACTCCCAAAATCAGGCTGCTTCGGGGTGGAAGGTGCCTTCAAGACCCTCTCATTCCACCCCCTGCCATGGACAGGGACACCTTTCAATATCCCAGGTTGCTCCAAGCCCTGTCCAACTTGGCCTAGAAAACTTCCAGAGCTTCTCTGGGCAGCCTGTGCCAGAGCCTCAGCACTGTCTTGAGTAAAGAATTTCTTTCTAAAAAGTGGCCAGAATCAGATTATTTTAATGGCTTCCAAACCAGTGCTGTACGACTGGCACCAAGGAGTTCTGTGTTTAGCTCAATGATAATAATCAAACTTCCACAGCTTGCAGGAGAGAATGGGATTATACGTTACAAGCAATAGCATCTCTCTTGGAAAATTACTCCAATTTTAAGGTATTTTATTACCCAGGAAACATCCCTGCTGCATTTATAGAGAGGCTCTGAGAATTGGGCTCTTTGCAGCTGAACCAGAGCTCCTTTTCTGAGTTCTGACTGGGCTCACTTGTATGGCTGCTGCAGTTCCACCCTAGAAACTTCCACTTGGGATTTCTATGCACCAATTCCATCCACGAATGGCTGGGCATTTCCTGGAATGTTTCTCCTGAGGGGTTTGTGAGCCCTGTGTCTGCCCCTGGTGCTGCACAAGTTAACTGGGTTAATCCTGACAGAATTCCCTCCTGAGCAGCAAGGCAGGAGCTTGGAGCAGCACACAGGAAAGGGCTGCTGGGAGAAAGAGCAGGAAGGCTTCTCCTTAACCCAGCCAACAGAGGTGAATCCTACCATGCCAACCTGTGCTTATTATTTTAAGCTCATACTTTGGTCATGACACGACCAGCTCTGAAGGGAGACAACTTCATAAAGAGCAGCTTTATTTCACTCTGCCTGACTCGTGGGGTGGTTTCTAAGGGTTCTGTCAGTGAGAGTTGGGGGCAAACCACAAATCTGGAGCTGGCTTTACCTTTGAATGCCTCCGTGGCCCCTGGTGCGTGGTTCTTGTCCGGGTGGAACTTCAGGGCCAGTTTCCTGTAGGCCTTTTTCAGATCCTCATCGGAAGCTTCTCTGTTGACTCCCAGAATTTCATAGTAATCTTTGCACTGCTTTACCCTGCCAGGGGAGAGAGGAGCAAGCAGTGAGTGCCAGGAGTAAAAACCTCTTTGTCTTGAACACTTGTCAGCCCTGAGAGTTTTCAGGCAGCACAGTTTCGATGGATGCTGCTCAGGGATCTCTGGATCACTCAGCCCCTGCTCTCAGAGGGTGACCCAGCACAGAACGAGTCGGGCCAGTGCAGGAGGAAGGGCCTCTCCTCAGACCCACACAGGAATGTGATTGGCAAATAAACTTCACATTCATCATGTTCACGTGTTGGAGGCTGTTTGGGATGGACTACAGCACCTGAAGGATATTGGCCTTTCCCTCTCCACCTCACTCTCTCCTCAGCTAATTCCCAGATGTAAAACTTGCATCAGCTGAATTCCAGAGAAGGAAGGAGGGAGCAGCCCAGGGTGTGCAGCCCATTCTTCCTGGGCACACTCAGCCCAGCCAAGGCTTCTGCTTCTCACATGATGAGACAGAATCCAGCAGGCTGGGTTTCTGGAGAAGTGGATGACATAACAAACATTCCTGCAAGTCCCTTGAAGTGGTTCTTGCACAATTCAGGCCGTGCCCACAACCTTAAACAAAGTTTACCAAGTGACTGCACTTGCAGTTCAGTCCTTCAGCTTCCAGGATGGGCAAATGGGAGAAAGGAATAAAGGGAAGCTTGAAACAGGGTTTGGAAAACGAGCAGACCCAAGCCAGCTGCCTACCAGGGCTGCTGGAGCTATAAATCCTCTTGGGCATGCTCCTAACACTATTCCATATGGTTCAAAGCTGAAATCTTTCAAATACTGTGAAAAGCAGACGGGTACCATGTGATAAAGTCAAACAAATGCCCCAGAGACTGTGCACAAACCTCTTCACTGCATCCAGCTGGTCCTGAGTGTAGCCCTTGGGGGCCTCCCCCCCAGCCTCTCCATTGGCTGATGGGAAGTCTCCACTCATTTTCCTGAACTGAGGGTTTGTGGATTCCCTGGGCTGGGATTGGCCATTGGCTGACTGCTCGTTCTTGTTGAGTGACTCAATCAGAACTGAAATGAGAGAAACAAAAACATAGAGAAGAAAGCACCAAGCTCAACCTGCCTTTCCAGCTCTCCCATGAAGAGGTTTCTCTTCATCTCTGCCACCTTCCCAAGATCCTCCCTATCCTTCCCCAGGAACACCCTCACCTTTCCTCCCATGTAATCTTCCAGCTCTTGTTGTTTCTCACCCAGGTGTGAGGGCCACTCCTGAAGATATTCTGCTTCTTCCAACACACACAACCTCCCTAAGAGCCCCAGGACCACCCAGACAGACAGTCCAGGAGCCACAGCAGATCAGCAAAGCAGTGTATCCCTGTCCTTGTTTCCCTTCCATCTCTCCTCGACAGCAAAGCATGTCCAAATTTGTCCTTCAGCACATTATAAAGTGCACTATTCTTTATCTCCTGCTTTTGAGAGCCTACTGTGCTGGGGAAGTGATGTGATCATGCCATATCTTTAGAGAGCTTAGAAAATAATTCTGTGGGCTGCCAATCCCACGGGGACACTCCCCTTTTGGGGACAGAGCTGCAGCACTGCTGGCTGCCAGCTCCTCATACGGGTGCTTCGCTCTCCTGCGGCTACCTACGGACTGGGAGCAGCTGTGAAACCCACCTTCCCTCCCAGTTACTGGGGGTACAAATTCACCTTCCCTTTTCCTCCTTGCAAGGCTCAGGCACTGTCTTCCATCCTCTCCAAGATCCAGGCCTGGCCTAACCACCCAGGTGACACAATGGAGGGAGACTCCAAGCATCCTTCCATCGTGCATTTCCCTGGCAGCTGCACAGCATCATCATTTAAAACTGCTTTTTAAACCAAGCATCAGACTGATTTCTTCACCCCCTTCAAAAGAACAGGCACACATGCTACAATGAAACCCAGCCAAGGATATTTACACAGGCCCCAGTATCCTGAGCTTGCAGTCCTTTATCCAGACCCTAGAACTGGGAAGGCTGTTCCACCTCCTCCCATGGATTGCACACCACAGACCTTGCACTATGGGGTATCACCTTCTTCAGGCAAGTGCAAACAACACTTGCAGGCCAAGAGATGAGCCAAGATATCCTATCTGGCTGCAGTGCTCAGAGAGGGCAGAAAAATCCACTCGGGAATCCAAAAGCCAATACAGGATGAGGGATGCAAAGGACAGTGGGCTAAGGAGCAGTACCTTACTGGATGAGCTTTTGGGCTTGGGGGCCTCACAAATTTAAAGTTAATTTGTTTTAGAAAAGTAAATTCTTCCCTCCCTCATATTTTCAATGCTTCAGTGTTCACTGAATTTTTGGTTTTGCTCCTTCCAAACCTGGAGCAATCTGCCAGATGATTTTAAATTTCACCTCATGAGGCTGTTTCCCCACCTATCCCCCTTCCTGCTGCTTTGGGCTTTGTCCCCTACAGCTTACCAGGAGATTTTGATCCCAGAACAGTGTGGGTTGGAAGATATCTCAAAGCCCACCCATTCCCATCACCTTCCACCATCCCAGATGGCTCCAAACCCCATCCAGCCTGGCCTTGGACACTTCCAGGGATCCAGGGGCAGCCACAGCTGCTCTGGGCACCCTGTGCCAGGGCCTGCCCACCCTCCCAGGAAACAATTCCTTCCCAATATCCCATCCATCCCTGCCCTCTGGCAGTGGGAAGCCATTCCCCCTTGTCTTGCCACTCCACTCCTGATGAAATCCCTCTCAAATTCCCTTGTAGCCCCCTCAGACCCTGGAAGGAGCTCCAGCCCCTGAGCAGCTCCATGGCCTCCCCTGGGCTCTCTCCAGCAGCTGCAGGTCCCTCCTGTGCTGGGGCAGCTCTGCAGGTGGGGTCTCACCTGAGCAGGGCAGAGGGGCTGAATCCCCCCCTCCCCTGCTGCCCAAAGGGCATTTCCCAAACCCAAGCACAGAAACCCACAGCTGCCCACAGGTCAGTCCCATTTTGCTGTACAGCCCCAAACCTGCAGCTTTTTGCATCCTCTGCAGCCCAGCTCAGCACAAATTCAGGGACTGCTGAAGCAGAGAGGGCAAAATTAGGTCTCAGTTCTGCCAACTCACTTCCTCCCCAGCACGTGCCATGGAGCACTTTTCCTCCCTTATTAGCCAACATTTGCCCAACTTCCCATAAATTTTCCCCAGCTCCCACTGAAAGGTGACCAGAGTGTGACTGTGTCTCAGCCAACGTGCCCTGACACAGGAGATTTTTGCTGCAATCCCCTTGCAAAACCCTTCCCTGATCCCAAGAAGCCCAGCCAGGGTCAGAGTTTGCAGCACTGGCTGACAAGGCTACGTTGCTGAGTGTTGCCAAACCCTGGGGGACTCCAGGGAAGAGATTTCCCAGGAGCTCCTCAGAGGCTCAGGGACCCCTGTGGGATCTCTGGCAGCGTTTCCCAACTGCAGAGCAAGCAGGACAAGGAGCAAATGGTCCTTGGATGAGAGACTTGGCTGGGTCTGGCCACAAATCAGCACGCTGTGTTTAACATTAACCCTCCCTGCTGCCTCCCCCCAGCTCTGCCTTCCTCCAAAAGTCACTTTTCCTACCCAGTAATTTCACCAGAGTATAAATTCCAGAGGAAAGGGAGGGGAGGAAAACCACACCGCAGCACACGCTCTGTTTGAGGGGAGAGGCCTGGTGCAACCAAAAAGAGGATTACAGGAAGCCTCGGGGCAAACAAGCTGCAAAGCTCAGCCAAAGAATCCAAACTCAGATGAGGCCAAAGCAAAAAAAAAATAAAATTGAACCTTCAGCCCTGTGCATAATATTGTGCCATGTAAGAACATGTAGGGAAAGAAGTGAATTTGGCTGCTTTCACAAACCACTTCCCATATGAATTCAAGCTTTCAGGAAATGATGCAAACAAACGAAAATGTGGCAGAAAGTCTTGGAGGATTGTTTTGTTCCACGTGTCAGAGCGTGGGCTCAGCCACGGCCTGTCTGTCTGCAAACAGTGGAAACTGCTGGAGCAGGAACAGGACAGGGAGAGCAGGAACACGATGGAAGCAGGAGGAACAGCAAGGAGGAGGAATGGAGGAGGAAGGATGAGGAGGAGAGAACGGATAAGAGGAAGAGATGAGGAGGAATAGGAGGAGAGAAGGAACACGAGGGGGAATGCAGGAACAGGGAGGAGAGGAACAGGAGAGGGAGGGGAGGAAAGGGAGGAGAGGAACAGGAATAAGAGGAGGAGGAGGAAAACAGGAAGAGGAGAGGCACAGGAGGAGGAGGAGGAAAACAACAGAAGGAGGAGAGGGACAGAAACAGGAAGAAAGGAATAGGAGAAGAAAAGGAGGAATAGGAAAGGAGGAATAGGAGAGGAAAAGGAGGAATATAAAGAGGAGACAAACAGGAGGAGAAGAGGAGGAATAGGAGGGAAAAGGAGTAGAGGAATAGGAAAGGAGCAACAAGAGGAGAAGGGCTTTTCACAGCCCCCCGAGAACTTGTCCCTCGCCTTGCCCAGCTCCTTCCCTCCCCTCAGCGCTCTCCAGCAGCAGCGGGTGCTGTGCCCGCGGCTCAGGGGTCCCACAGCAGCGCGGAGCCTTCATTTCCTTCCCGGCGCCCTCCTCACTGGGAGCCCCCGCTAAAGACAGAGCCCGCGGGCCGACGGTAGCCGGTCCCGGCCCACCGGTAGCCGGTCCCGGCCGGTACCGCAGCCCGAGACCCCAGGACACGCCCCGGGACCCCCGACGAACTCGCTTTCCCGGCGTGCCCCGCGCGCACTGCGCAGGCGCCGTGAGGGTGAGAGGTCAGGCCCGGCGGCGGCCGCGCAGGCCGCGCTCCCCCGGGCCCCCCGCCGCGCCCCCGGCCCGGCGCTC
>VYZP01079922.1:101919-145722 GCA_013400635.1 Hypocryptadius cinnamomeus | reverse complement strand
GATCCAGGGGCAGCCACAGCTGCTCTGGGCACCCTGTGCCAGGGCCTGCCCACCCTCCCAGGGAAGGATTTCTTCCCAATATCCCATCCATTCCTGCTCTCTGGCAGTGGGAAACCATTTTCCCTTGTCCTGGCACTTGAGGCCTTTGTCAGTATTCCCTCTCCATGTTTCGTGTCACCTCCTCCTGGCACTGGAAGGCCGCAATGAGGTCACCCTGGAGTTTCCCTCCAGGCTGAACAATCCCAGCCCTCCCAGCCTTTCCTCATAGCACAGATGCTCCATCCCTGTCATCACCCTGGTGGCTTCCTCTGGACTCTCTCCAGCAGCTGCATGTCCTTCCTGTGCTGGGAACAGAAAGTATTCCAGGAGTGACTGATCCCTTTGTCTTTCCAGCTCTGGAAAGTCATGGAGGTTTCCCCACCAGCCCATGTGGAGCAATGCAGAGACAGAGCCAGGCTGCTGGGAGCAACATCTTAATTGGTCAGATGAGGCCAAAGCACACCCAGGGTATTTTACAGAGGACAGCACCCAGCAAACCACTGCCAGCCCCTTCCCAGTACAATTCCCCCCTCAGGATATCACTTAGGGAGCTCCTGCTGCAGCATGCTTGTGCAAGGCAGGAAGGGCAGGAGAGCTGCACTGCTTTTAGCTGCCCTTCTGCAGCACGGAGCTTTTGGCTGGCTGAAATCCAGGAATTGCCTGGCTTTTCCCAGGAGCAGGCTGAGAATCAAAAGAACCCCCCATGCCATTTTTTTCATAGCATTAAACAAAGGTGATTTGGGGAGCAGCTCTGGAGCAGGGCACATCATGCCACAGAGGTGGTGGCAGTAAAAGTCCTTTCCTTGTTCCTGAGAGAGAGGAAGATGGAGGAGCCAGCAGCAAGCAAATACAGCAGGCGTGGATTCCTAACTTGGATTGACAAAACCCTCCTGGCACAGCCAGCCTGGGCTCTCCAGAGCCTGGTGCCACCCTGCTGTGCCCATGGGCTGATCCAGGGAATGGGGGTGCTCCTTCCCAACCCTGCTACTGCTGCTTGGGAGCTGTGAAGTCCCACGCTGTCTCCTGGGCACACTTCCACATGGCCCTCATGAGCCGTGTGAAGCCCATGTCCTTGGGCTTCTCCAGGCCTCGCATCAGGCGCTGCTTCATGATGGCAACAAACTCCTTGTTGCTCAGCTCTCCATTCCCTGAAAAAAGGAGGAAAAATAATCAGAGACCCACCACCAACCTCCTTGAAATGATAACTTTAAAGGGTAGCAGCCATGAGGGTCCTTTCCTGCAGAAACAGACCACCTCCCAAAATATCCTGCTGAGCAAGGGTTCCCGAGGCACAGAGTTTAAATCCCAAACCATGGATGCTTGTAGGAGGCAGAAAAGCAAATGCAACAACCAAATGTCCCTGTCCTCCCAGGAAACAACTGCTTTAAGTTGTTTAGGAAATTATGGGTGCACAAATTTTTCTAATGGAGAAGGGAAGATTTGTTGATCTGATGAATGAGGTTATGGAAAATGCAGCCACTGGGCAGCAAAATTCCAGCCAACTATCAAGGGCTGAGCAAAATTCCCTCCAGTGCTGCAGGTTTTTAATGTCTGTAAACACTGATGGAGTGAAAACAATAAAATAATAATAATAAAAACATGTCTGTGCCTGCTTTTCCACTTGGTTTCTTCCTTGGGGGACTCCTCTGGCAACCAGAGTCTTTCCCCCTAAAGATTTGCTATCAAAATATTTAGGAGATTCTCCTCTGAGAGAAGGCAAACAGGGAATATTTTGATACACTTCAGCTCACTCTAATCTCCAGCCTCATCAGCTGGTGTGAAGATTGTACACAACAGTGGCACTGAAGCACAGAGGAAAATAAAACAGGAGATGTGACCTTCGGGAGGTGCAAAGGAGCAGGCAGGGCTGAAACCAAGAGGGACAACGAAGAATAAATTAATTAAATGCATTTTTTGATGTTCATACTTATGCAGCAGTGCTGCCATTCAGAGCTGCCAGATGCTGGTGACTGTGCTAGACAAGCAGGGTGCCAGCCAGGACTCTGATTTTGGCTTGGCAGTTTTAGGCAAATGCAGAATTTCCTTCTTTCCAAATCAAAATTGCTTTCACCTGGCAAAGACTCCAGTAACTCCTGTTAAATCAAGCTGGGGGTCCTTCAGTGTGACAACAACTACCCTGGGGCACTCACACCCTCTGCAAAGCCAGCTTCCCAGCAGGGCACAGAGCTGCTACTAATTAATTAAAAATTAAGCTGACATTTGTCTAGGACTTTGCAGATAAAGCCCCAGCCCGGCTCGTTTCCAGCACTGGAGCACAACAGTTCATTTTGTTAGACCAACTGGAGTTCTCTGGGGGGAAAAAAGGAGCAAAGTGTGCACACCAAACCCTCCCATCTGTCTCCACGTCTCACAGGGTGGCTACCATTGGATGCCCTTCCCAAAAGGGAATGTGGGAAATGGATTTGTAGAGAATTCTCAAAGCCTGACAGAAGGTTTACATAGTGTGTGCATGTGTATGCAAACCTTGAGATAAGAAATGCTGACTCAGAAATGCCATGGAACGGGACAGACATTGTGGAGAGAGAGATGGAACCAGAAACAAGTTTCAAAGGATGGCCTTGTAAAAAAGACTGGGTACTTTGGAGAAATAGAACTGTGAAAGATGCATTGTAGCGGGACCCAGGAGGGGCAGTTTTAGATGTTGGCTTTAAGGCATTTACAGCATGGTGTGGCTAAAGCTGATAGGCCAAGAAACACTTATAATGTAATGAGGAAATAGCTTCTGATTGTGATGGTGTGAATTATAACATCTCTATTGTCTCACCCTTCACATGAGACTGAAAATGGAGCAAAAGTTTTTGAAATGCCTCTCAGTTGCCCATCTCTGGGTCAGAACAGGCATCATCTGACAGGGGATCAGCCCACACGGGCACAGGCCATGGCAAGAAGAGCCCTTTCCCCTGGGTTCCTTGCCCTGGGCTGGCTCTGCCCTGGCTGAGCTCAGGCGGTCGGTCACTCACCGTCGCAGTCGAAGAGCGCGAACACCACGTCGCACACGTGGTCCGACAGCTCCACCCTGGCCACTGTCCTGGCCACCTGCTGCATGGTCACTGCAACACAGGGAGGGCACGGGTCACTCAGGGGCAGGGTGTGCCCACCACAGCAGGAGACTCCTGCTCCTCCCTGCAAAATGGCCTCTGTGTCTTCAGAGAGGCTGGAATAAACTTGGTCAACGAGGCAGCTCCTCCTGACAGCATTCCAAGGAATGCTATCAAGCATTCAACTCTGTCAAGCAGGGAATTCCAACAACTGGGAATTCCAAAACTACTTTTCCTGTTGCAACCCAGTAACTGCAGAATGAACCCACTCACGCTCCCGCAGGGAGCAGACCAGACTGACCGTGCAATAAAATAAAGAGTTGTAAGGAATTATTTCCCTTTTCTCCCCAGACTGGCAGCAGAGAAGCAAGCAGGAGTTTTATTCCCACCTTTAGAAAAGGGCAATCCATGGAGCTATCAGTCTGGCAGGGTTAGGCAGTTCATTTTGCTGCACAAATGGGGAAAAAAAAGCCCCCTCACTAGGCTGGTGTGAGTGTATTTAAAGTTAAATTGCTTCTCTACAAAGCCTGACCCAAGGAAACGCCATCCACAGCAACTGGGATCGATGTTTAGCTGTGGAGCAAGGGAAAAGAGGGAAGTGGTGCATCACAAAACCAGACTGAAACCACAAACAGCCTCTGCTTTTCTCCACAGCATCCTTATGGGCTTCTGCACCCCCAGTCCTTCAGGAATTTTGGAGAGTTAAGTGTGTCAGAAAGGAAATAATAATCATCCAATATATACCGTAACTGGATTAATTATAAACTGCATAAAATATTTCTAATGGGATTTTTTCATTGATGCTTACATTATTGGCACCTTCCATCCTGTTTCTGCTCCCCTGAGCGAAATCTGGGGTTTTCTGAGAGGAATTCACAGCCACCATCAGGTCCTTTCCCCCATAAAACCTCTCCTATTACTAAATAATGCAGGAGAAAATTGAAATGATGCATTGTATGTATGTAAAATATATATAATCTCAAGTAGGACCCTGCTTTTCCCACGTAATTACTCTTTTTGAGAGAAATTCCTTTTCTCCATGAGTGATGTAGCTCCAGTCACAGTTATTACTTTGTATTTCCTCAGACAGCTACACCAAATTTAATTCAATCTGTTGTAAATGTAAAACTTCTCTCAAGGTGCTTCACCTTGATGCCATCCTTCCCTCCTGGTGTCCTAGGCTGTAGCCTTACATGTAAAAAAAAAAAAGAAGTTGGAATGATTTCCTACATCACAGAATTCCAGAATGGTTTGGGTTGGAAGGGGCCTTCGAGCTCATCCAGTGCCAACCCTGCCATGGCAGGGACACCTTCCACCATCCCAGGCTGCTCCAAGCCCCAAAGTCCAGCCTGGCCTTGGGCACTGCCAGGGATCCAGGGGCAGCCACAGCTGCTCTGGGCACCCTGTGCCAGGGCCTGCCCACCCTGCCAGGGAACAATTTCTCCCTAACACCAAATCAAAATCTCCCCTTTCAATTTAAAACCATTGCCTCTTGTTCTAATTCCTTTAATTATAAATTATGTTTTTCTGCTGAGATTTTACCCACTCCCTCCATCTCTGCAGGGAGTCTCCTGATCCCTCCCCTCCTGTTTATTTTTCACAGCCACAGTTTTCCCAGCTGGAACTTGTACTCATGGCCACCAGTTCCTCCTTCCTCTCTTATTAATCCAACTGCACAAGTGTCAGCTCCATCCCATCGTTCTTGCTTGATGCCAAAATGACTTCACAGGGGCTGCATGACTGCCTTGTGCTGTTTTTTAAGGGATCATAAGGAAGAGGGAAAGTGTCTCTGTTTTCACATCCACACACATGCTCCAGACCACAGGGTAGCTTGGGGAGGCAAATAAAATTGAAGCAAACCTGCTGGAATAATTTCTTTACCATTTCACAAAATGAAATAGGTGCTGTCTGGGGAACATCTCTAAAAGCCTGTCCAGGTTTGGAGTTCTGGGACAGAAATTCTCCTGGATTTCATATCGTCAAAAATGAGTTCCACATTTCTGTCTTGAAAAGCTTCTAAAATTTCATGCATTGGTATCTCCCAGTGGTTCCTCTAATGAGCCATCTGAGTGATTTTATGCAAGTTTAGAGTCTGACACAGTTATCCTTTTTTTCCACTCTGATTCCCAGAACTGCAATGCCTCACCGAGTGCTGCAAGCGGGGCTTCGCTCCAGGCCAGAGCCTCGCCAGATGGCAAACTTCACTTTTTCCCTCCAACTTGAGATTAATCACACATGTGGCCAAAAGAATGGACAGCTGGGCTGCTGCCTTTGTTTTCCAAATGGCACTCGGGGTGATGGGAGCAGAGCTCCCTGCCCTGGGCCATTCCAGGATGGAAAGGCAGGACACGTGTGTTTTGGGCTCCTGGAAATCAGCCTCACGTTGATGCACACGTTTCATTTCAGGGCTCCCAGTTGGAAATGTTGGATGCCATCACTGGCAGTTGAGCTCCCAAAATCTATTTAACTTTTACAAATCATTTGCATGAGTACGTGCTGGAACACCCATCCGGGAGATGGAGCAGCCTTGTGCGATGCTGTGTGCACAGCACATTTTCCTTGCTCTTCTCAAACTGCAGCCCTGCAGCTGAGCAGAAGCTGTTCTGACATCAAAGGGAGCATGACAGAAAGTCATGGAGATCAGGGAGAAAAAAGCACAGCTCCCAGACCAAAGGCAGAGCTGTTGGTGCAATATCCACAGCCAGAAACATGGAGAGAAAGGAGATTCCCTGGAGACACCCCTGAGCTGACTGCAGGGGGCCCAGGGTGAGCAGCTGCAGGGGATCCTGTTGGACACCAGGGTCCCACAGACCCCTCCCAGCACTGCTATTACTCCAGAGGAGCAATCCAAGCTGTGCTTCCAGGGGGGCTGACTCCTTCCATCCCTCACAGGCAGAGGAAGGCAAGCAGCAATTCCCTGACTGCATTCCAGCTCACCTCTGCCCCCTTCCTGATTGCCTGTCCACCCTGCAGCATCATTCAAATGAAATGATTTTCCATGAACCTCTCTGGGGCTCCAGCCCTGCTCCAAGCCACTGATCAGCAGTGGGCTCAGCTGTCACCTTGTGCTTTGGCCCATCCATGCCTTGCCCTAAAGCCCAAAGGAGTTATCCCACAGCTCTCTGCTGGCAGAAGGGCTGCTTGGAATGCCTGGCTGCACACAGTGCAAGAAAAAGTGCAATTCATACCCTCCTAAAAGGGGAATAAGCACCAAATTCAGTTCCTGTCCTGCTTCCAGCTGTGAGCCCAGGCTGGGGAAGTCTCCTAAGGAGTGCTTGTGATTTAGGAGAATGACAGCTATTATGTTGCTGGGAAAATGAAAGATGGGCTAACAAATAATCTGTGTGTTTTTAAATGGGTCATTAAAATGCAGGTTTATGATCCTTTTTAGAAGAAGAAGCAACTTTAATTCAGCACAGAAAACAGGCTGTCAAGCTCCAGCCATTTTTTCCCCTCTAAAATTTTAAACAGCCCTTCGAAAACCATAATAATATTTGCTGCATTGTTAGCAGCAAATTATTACACATACTAACCTCTTCCTAGTCCCCATCCCAGTGTAACTTTTACATTTGTTAGTTTGTAACCAGCAACATTGTGAAAGCTTTACTTTTGGGAGGGCACACCCCATTTATGGTTTACTTGACTTAAATCTGATCCTTGCCCAAGGAAGGTTCCCTTACCCCAGACAAACACTCCCAGCTCAGTGGCTGCACGAGCTCATTAATGGCACATAATTAAACAGCAATCACACTGATTTACCAACTGCACACAGACCTAAATTCTGCAAAAATATCTAGTCCATGACAGGACAAATGCTAATTTCCTGTAGGCTCTGATTAAATTTGATTTGCTGGGCTATCACCTCCCCTGGGATGCTACAGAAAGGGCTCAGAGCAGCAGCAGCACACCCAGACTTGGTATTTTACTTTTAAATGAAAGCAAATCCTATCAGGTTCTTTTTTAAGTCTTAAGGTAATGATGATCTAAACCAAGGAGTACAGATGATTTCCCCCCAAATGAGAAGGGCTGCTGACACACACAAGAAGAGATGTGACATGTTTGTTTCCCTCTGTAATTCCACCGCCCCAAAACCTATTAATGCCTTAATATTCCCCCAACAGCAGCAGTTGGAATAGCTGACTTCCAAAATGTTTCATTCTGCAGCTGCCTAAATGAATCAGCTTTAACTTTGTAGCAGACAAGAGTTTCCACTTAGCCTAAAAAATCTTTTAATGAGTTTGCCATCTTTTTTTAATATTCTCAGTCCGTTAAAAAAAAAATCTCTCTTAAAAACCCTAAAGACCAAAGCACTTGTGACAGATCCTGGCAGCAGAGTGGGACTTTGGTTTGAAATATATTTCGGGGATTTTTTTTTGCCTTTTTTTTTTTTTTTTTTTTTTAATCAGTGTGCCAGATCTAAGAACAAACCTGAGACAGACCAGCTCAGAAAAGGAAACATGATGAGAAGGATATAGATTGGTCTGATCAATAAACCACATTATTACCAAGGTCCCCAGGAAGCACCAGCTCTGAGGTTTATTCAGCCCACTCCTCTGGACTGTGGGTTATCTGAAATAGAGCCTCTGGACAGACTTTAATGCTCAGTCTGGGACTGACCCCAGTGGTGCTCCAGTGCTCCCGCTCTTTCCCTCCAGCACTCCCAGGAGCTCCAAAGGTGTTTGCCACTGCTTGGCTTCCCAATCAGAAATGCAGCATCCAGCCCTTATTTCTAGGCAAAGTCTATGATTTTTTCAGCAAAGCTGAAACAAAACAAGGGTTGAGCAGGTCCTACCACCAGCCCCACTGCTGCTGTGCCTCTGCCATGTGGATCAGAGACCCCCACAGAAGGTAACTCTGCAAGAATTCTTTCACACTCATTTCTGAAGTCCTCTGTATAAGGAGGAAAAAAAGTCACTTCAGAAGATGGGGATGAAGAAGAAACAGTGGTGTCCCTGGGATCTGGAACCACAGCCTGTGGCACACTCATTAGGTCACCTTGCCTCTGCACGCAGCAGAAAGGTCCTTCTGAAAGTACCACCATGAAATCACTGCTCCCTCATCCATTCAGGCTACACATGCCAGCCTTTCTTCTCCCTGTACCCAAACCTGTGGAAGTATAAAACCTGAAATCCCTCTTTGTCCATGGACGCAGCGAGCTAAGCACCTCATTACAGGGAGGAATTGCAATTTGGGTACATTTTTAACCTGTCAGCCTGGGATTGTCTGACATCTTCCCAACTCCAAAGACACAGCATGAGTTGTGCTCCCTCAGGCTTTCAGCACCTGAACACCCCACAGCTTTTAGTACCTTTATCAAGAGAAGCTCCAGCCATGTGGTAGAAGCTCAAAGCTGTGTCCACGTCATTTATGTTCTTCAGAAAGGTGAAGAAGTTCTCCACCTCCTCAAAAGTCAGCCCCTAGGACAGAGCAAAGACACTCATGTGGTGATGGGAAAGGAGATCAGGGACACTCCTGCAAATGACACAGTGACTCACTGGCCCAAAGCTGCAGCCAGAAGAGAATTCACCTGCCTACTCCAAACGCTCAGCCTTGGCACCTGAGGATGTGGGCTGTGACCTGTGCTTTTGTTCCCCTCCTGGCCCCACCAGTCCCACAATGGGAAGGGACTGAAAACCATTTCCCAGGTGAGCACACCTCAGATGCAGGAGACCACTGCAAACAGGTGAATTGATCAATTTTTTTGAAGCCTGCACACTTGCAATGACAATATCAAACAGTCCCTGTTGGAACCCTGGTTACTGAGAATTTCAGACTTTGTGCTGACAGACAGTGACCCCCAAGAAAACACTACATTTAACCTGAAGCCATAGAAAAGGCTTCCAAAATTAAAAGATAAAACTAAGATTTATAGGTGTGTAGTTCAAATAAAAGTGTGTAATATCACATAGTAAAAAACTTAAGAGTTTAAGATTTTAAAATACAGTAATATATATCAAGCAAGATAAAAATTTTAGAGCAGAAGCTAGTCCTTCTTCTTCATCTTCTTCATGAGTTTAAGTAATATTGTGTAATTAGATAAAAAAGTCTGCATTGCAAGTCACAAGTAGTTAGTTATTGGGTTAAAAGTAAAAATAATGTAAGTGTAATTTCTTAATTAAACAGCTTATCCTTAAAAGACCTTGTAGAGAGAGATACATGTCCATTTTGTAGTTTGTTAGTAAAGTGCTGTAGAACTCAGGGTTTGTGAGACTGTAATACAGATAAGAACTAATAAACATCTGAATCCAAACAAGAAATACCATCTCACACATTTAATCCCAATCCTAACAAAAAAAAAAAAAACCAAAAAAACCTCAACAAGCCCATGCACTGTAAGGTCTCTCCCAGGAGATCCAGGGATCCCTGGGGAAATCCAGCTCTTACCCAGTGTGGCAGAAGGTGACACTAAAGCACAGAAGTGTCCCAGTTTGCTTTGCTGCTGGAGGCAGGATCCCTGTCTGCTCCACCTACCTGGACCAGGTGAACATGTGAGCATCTCTCAGGTGAGTGCTGACAGCCATGCTCTGGGATAGTGATGGAAAAACATCCTGAGACCCCCAGGAGAAGAACTGCTGATGAGCACAGCTCTGAACCCCACCTGCTTACACCACCCCTGATTTTATCACCCTGTGCAGCTCCAGCACCACCACAGCAGTGCTGGGGATGCCTTGAGAAGGCTGACCTAGAACAGAGGCCAGACAGAGTTAAAGAATAAAGCAGGGATTTGTTAAAATGGACACATCTTGGGCAGCACAAGAGCCCAGCCAGGGCTGCACCCAAAATTAACCAAAATTGTCACAAAATGCACAACCAGTCACAGGGTCTCACACTTCTGTTAAGTTCTGGTCCATTTGCAGATTGGAGTTAATTGTCCAATTCCAGCTCCAGCCCATGCACTCCCATCCTGCTTGTTTTTCTCTCTTCAGCTCACGTTGTTTGTGCTCTTGGGCTGAGATTTGGATCATTTGTCCTTGGTCCCCAGCTGGAGCAGGAATTGTTTTGTCTCCCTACTCTGTGCAGAGAGCTCACCATCCCTTAATGTGAAGCCCAGACCCACACACTAAAGCAGCACAGAATCTGAAAAATACAAAAGCTAAAACCTGAGGCATCACTGGGACAAGAGCTGGAGCCTCCAACTCCAGCAGAGCCACGGCACAGAGCCAAGGGAGGAGGTGAATCATCACCACAGTAATAACCACTCAGACTCCCTCTCTGGGAGACATAAATCAGCTTGTCAAGAGGAGTTCAGGTTCAGGCTCCTCCTATCCTGCCTGGCACGACAGATTAATAGAGCAAGATATTAAAAATCCAAACTGCAGAACACGGCACAGCTCCACGACCTGGATGTGTTCAGCAGGTACTGTCAAATACAAATTTACACAAGCTGCTGTAACTCTGCTCAAACAACTTCTAATCAGGGAAGAAGCCACCAATCTTTTGAAAGAAAAAGAACATTTTTAAGGTCTTTCCATACAGACATTTGCAGCTTGTTCCTATCTTTGCTGTAAGTGAGTATGCTCTGATGATCTACGTGTGCACTGACACATGCAACAGCAGCTTTGTCAGCCCTGGGCTCATGGATCTGGGCCAAAAAGCATGAGATGGCAAAATGGGAGAGCACATGTGGACAACAGAGCTGACTGAAGAGAGAAATCCCTGGTGACTCTGCAGGGAGCTTTCCTTGAATATTTGCCTGCTCCTCTTCCTGAAGGGAACACTAGGATGTACAGCAGAATTAAATTAAATACTGTCCTAGGGAAAAAAATAATCCAATAAATCAGGTACTTCTGCAGGAAGCAATGCAAAGATTCCTCTGTTTTGTACAATGGTTCTACAAGAGAAAATACCTTTGCAATTATCATGATGCCTCCCTGCCAGAGCAGGGCACTGGGAGAGTGGAAAGCCTGGAGGAACCACGAGGTGTGTGGCCACTTCAGGCCAGCAGAAGACATTGTGCTGTGATCTGCCTGCTCTGTCTGGGTCATCTGGGGTTTGCAGTGTTCTAAGCAAAGAGCCATAAACCTTGTCTTTTCCTGGAATTCCCAAAATGGCAGATGCCAAGGCCAAGCAGCACTGCTGTCTGTGCATAATGGATCCCTGTTTGGAATCCTGGAATGGTTTGGGTGGGAAGGGACCTCAAAGTCCATCTCATTCCATGGTGTCCCATGGGCAGGGACACCTTCCACTATCCCAGGATGCCCCCAGCCCCACCCAGCCTGGCCTTTGTGGTCCTTTCACAGCTGAAAAAACAAAAGCAGTGACACAAGTGTATCCTAGAAATCGTGGCTTTCATGTGGAAAAAACCTCTGAATGTCAGTACCAAGAATACTATCAATATTATGAAATTTCCTGGTTTTTTGAGGAATCCTATAGGTGAGGCTGGCATCAAAGTTAACTCTGTTCCAGCTACCAAAATAAAATATGAATCAGAGACTGGGACAGCCTCAGGCAAGTCAACAGATGAATGATGACATCTTTCAAGGCATTTGTAGCTCCAGCTGTTAATTCATAATCAGCTGAATCCCTTCATCACCCAAGTAATCCTCACAAAACATCAACAGGGAGATTCAGAAGTACTTACCTGCTGGTAACACAACAGCTCAAACATCTCCTGCAAAAATTAGGGCTTTTCACCTGGGAACCCAGGTTCAGCCAGGAACTCCACCTCACTGTCACCCCCTCTAATACCCCAGCCAGCCCCCAAAGCACATGTGGGAGATGACATGAAGAGACAGCTTGGTTTTCCAGCAGTTAGGGGGGCACAAACCAAATAATACATTGCTTGTGAATATTGCTGATGACTCAGGCCCTTTTTACCAGGAGAAAAGCAGCTGTGTAAGTACAACTTGGGGAGGACACTCATAAGCAATGTAGACAAAACAGAGTGTGGCAGCTCTGCTGAATAGGCAAAGTTCACCCATCCAGGGTAAGATGGGATTTTTCCTCAGGAAAAAAAAATAATGAAAGCAGATTAGCAGTTAATAGAAGAAAACTTATCATTCTCAAAAGCAGGAATGCAGAACAACAGCCTTGGAAAACAGCTAAAGATTAGATTAAACCCAGAGTTTTGCTGCTTGGGAGGCTGCCAGGGTTGCCTTGTGCAGTCAAGGTAATTGCATAAGACAAAGAAGACAAGGTTTGGCAGATTCCATAAGAAAGCTCTCTCAAAAGAACTGCACTTCCAAGGGAAAGCCTTGCTGGGTGAGTTTGGGACAGTTTCTGGGCATTTCATCCTCACCAGTGTAAGGAATCATGAATTTTTCACTAATTCTACTCCTTACAAATATAATATCTTTTTTGTCCTATTGCCCATTTTCTCTCCTTGAAAGTCCTTGGAATAAAGTAAGATAAAGATTTGCTCTGAGTCTGGCTGGCTGTAAATAGAAAGACAATCTGGCTGATTTGGAGATGAGGAATAAGGTAAGAACAAGAAGTTCTTCCTCTGGCACAGATGTCAGGGTCTTGGCTTACACATGAAAGGAAGAAAACATCTGCTGTAGGAAATCTTCCAAAATAAAATCCTTTGCCTCTTCTCTCACACAGCCAGCTACTGTTCAGTAATATCTATACACACACACATACACACACACATATATAGATATATATAAAAACCCAGAAATCACAGCAAAAGAATCAACAATTTGCAAACTTCAAAACCAGAGTTGATATTTTTCTATTAGACACACATCGCATTTAAGCACTTTTTCCTGGAGAAATCAAATGATTCCTGTTAATGTAGGAATCCCATTCAGGAACAAAAAAAGCTGCAGACCCTGGTCAGAACTTGTGTTTTATAACACACTTGGCACCTAAACCAGTTAAGAAATAAACTCTGGTTCTGATGTTAGAAGAAAGCAGCTCTAAAACAGCCAGCCAGAGACTTTCCATCCATTCTCACTTTGATGAATTGCTTGTTTATATCCCAGTTAATAAAAGAACATTCTGGCTTAATAAAAGAACATCCATTATAGGGGCAGATGTAAAATTCTAATGCTCAGTAATTTCTCAGCCATACTTGCCTTACCTGATAAAGCACATCTTATGGTATGGATATCTTAATTCCAAGGACTCTCACTGAATTAATGAGTGTAGGGTCTGCAAACTTACTCCTCTCTAAATTGTGAGTAATTTTCCCCAGAAGTTAATAACTAAATAATAAACTGCCTGGTCACAGCAGCTAATGAATCCAAGGTCGAGCCAGGAACTGGGAGCACGGCTTCAGTGTTTGTTCTGGCTCCAGACCCAGGGTGCCATTCAGCAAATTGAATTTTAAAATTACAGCATCTGTTTTCATAAGGAACAAACCTACAGCCTGCACTGGACACCAACCACTGCACTCTCAGCTCTTCCCTCTCTCCACCACGGCTCAACACGGAGCGGATGCTTTTCCGAAGAAGACAGGGATTGCTTAACTCACTTCTCAGCCCAGCCTGGGGCTGGGAGAAATTTTCCCAAGTTTTCCATGAATGCCACTGACCTCTCCATCCTGGAAGTGCTTCTTGAGCTGTTTGAGCATGACAGTGAGCTTCTTGGACTGCACCCCGCTGTAAGCCAGCAGCATGCTCCCGAACTGCCGCTCCGTGATCCGCCCGTCCACCGGGTCGTGCCGCTCGAACTGCGAGGGAAAGGAACAGGGAGATGAAAACCTGGAGCAGCACAGAGCTCCACCTGAGGTGTGAAGCATAAAAAAAGACACCATAAAGAATTAACATTGCAGGAAAATACTGGTGAGGGAGAAGTGCTGATGGGTTCCAGGATCTGCTTTCCCCAGGATTGTCTCTCCACATTGGCCCTATGTGCAATTCCTTGACAGCTCCTGGGAGAAGCCTCTGCTGGAGTCCTGGATGCTGAGAATTTTAGACTTTCTGTACCAACAGACTCTACCCACAAGAGAACACTGCATTTCACAGAATCACAGAATCACAGAATCACTGGGTTGAGTTGCAAGAGACCTCCAAGATCATGGAGTCCAACCCAGCCCTGACACCTCAACTAAACCCTGGCACCCAGTGCCACATCCAGTCTGTTTTAAACACATCCAGGGATGGTGACTCCACCCTTCCCTGGGCAGACCATTCCAGAACTTTATCTGTAAAAAACCTTTTCCTAATATCCAACCTATATTTCCCTTGGTGTAGTTTAAAGCTGTGTCCTCTGGTTCTGTCAGTGCTGCCTGGAGAAAGAGACCAACCCCACCTGAGCACAGCCACCTTTCAGGTGAGTTTTCATTTGAGCTGAGGCTGTAGGGAAAGCTCCCAAAATTGATTGATAGCACTAAGATTATGAGTGTGTAGTTTAATTAGAAGTGTGTAATATCACAGAGTAGAAAACTTAGAGTTTAAAATTTAAAATTTAACAATATATATGAGACAAAATAAAAGTTTTAAGACAGTAGCCAGTTGTTCTTCTTCGCCTTCTTCTTCATAAGTTTAAGTAATATTTTATAATTAAACAAAAAAGTCAGTGTTGTGGACTTCAAGTAATTAAATTAAAAGTAAAAATAATTTAAGTGTAATTTCTTAATTAAATAGTTTAACCTTAAAAAACCTTATATAAAAAATAGTTAAACATTTTATAGCTTATTAATAAAATACTATAAAACTCACAATTTATAAATAAAAATAATAAACATCTAAATACAAAATACTATCTCATGTACTTCAATCCCAACCTTAACAAAAGTAAAAAATAAAACCAAACCAAAACCCAACANAAAATACTGGTGAGGGAGAAGTGCTGATGGGTTCCAGGATCTGCTTTCCCCAGGATTGTCTCTCCACATTGGCCCTATGTGCAATTCCTTGACAGCTCCTGGGAGAAGCCTCTGCTGGAGTCCTGGATGCTGAGAATTTTAGACTTTCTGTACCAACAGACTCTACCCACAAGAGAACACTGCATTTCACAGAATCACAGAATCACAGAATCACTGGGTTGAGTTGCAAGAGACCTCCAAGATCATGGAGTCCAACCCAGCCCTGACACCTCAACTAAACCCTGGCACCCAGTGCCACATCCAGTCTGTTTTAAACACATCCAGGGATGGTGACTCCACCCTTCCCTGGGCAGACCATTCCAGAACTTTATCTGTAAAAAACCTTTTCCTAATATCCAACCTATATTTCCCTTGGTGTAGTTTAAAGCTGTGTCCTCTGGTTCTGTCAGTGCTGCCTGGAGAAAGAGACCAACCCCACCTGAGCACAGCCACCTTTCAGGTGAGTTTTCATTTGAGCTGAGGCTGTAGGGAAAGCTCCCAAAATTGATTGATAGCACTAAGATTATGAGTGTGTAGTTTAATTAGAAGTGTGTAATATCACAGAGTAGAAAACTTAGAGTTTAAAATTTAAAATTTAACAATATATATGAGACAAAATAAAAGTTTTAAGACAGTAGCCAGTTGTTCTTCTTCGCCTTCTTCTTCATAAGTTTAAGTAATATTTTATAATTAAACAAAAAAGTCAGTGTTGTGGACTTCAAGTAATTAAATTAAAAGTAAAAATAATTTAAGTGTAATTTCTTAATTAAATAGTTTAACCTTAAAAAACCTTATATAAAAAATAGTTAAACATTTTATAGCTTATTAATAAAATACTATAAAACTCACAACTTATAATATAAATAAAAATAATAAACATCTAAATCTAAATACAAAATACTATCTCAAGTACTTCAATCCCAACCTTAACAAAAGTAAAAAAAAACCAAACCAAAACCCAACATTTAATGGTGCCCCAGTGTGAGGACACCTGTTGAGGTCAGGACCTCCCTTAAGAAATAGAGAAGGTGCAGATGTGAGCTGGAAAGCAAATATGCCCAGGGAAAAGCAAGAAGAAAAAAGGAAGAAAAAAGAAGTCAGAAATCCCTCCAGTTTTATCTCACAGGACTGGGCTAATGAGTGGCTGCTTTAAACAGGAACAGTGGTTAATAAACCAAAGAGAAGTCTTGCAAAGGTCTTCTAATTTCACTCTTCTCTGCTCCAAGGCCAGTGTCCCAGCAAGGGAAGGTTCATGGATGCCTCCAAACTTCACCTTCCCCAAGTTCTCCTCATCCTCAGACCCTTCCAGACCCTGACTCTTACAAATGCTGCTGTGAGGCCCCTGCAGAACTTCCAAAAAGCCCTTGGGCAGAGAAGGTTTTCTCCACTCATCCATCTCTCCTGCAGTAGTTTGTCTCCTGGCTTCCACTGCAGGGGAGGAGGCAAGAGCCATTCCCCAGCTTGGGAAGGGGCTGGGTGGGAGCACCAGCTCTTTGCCCACTGAATAATGGGGATTTCATCCTTTCCTTTCCCCCACCTCTGTGAATCCACAAGCATCAACATTAGACTTCATCCAGCTTCACAGATCTCAGCACTTGGGATCCCTTCTTTGGGATAGATTATATCCCTCCAAATTTACCAGGAAGCACAGGACCAGCACTCCAGCTCATCACAAGCCAGAAGATGACATTGAACAACAAAATTAATTTTTAAACTCATGGGGAATAACTTGGTACCAGTGACTGACATTCTGCTGCCTGCTGACCATTCCAGCCTCAGCTGCTCTTCAGTGCTAATGAATTTTTAATTGTTACCATATCAACCAGATTTTGGCTGCTTTTCCCAGTGGGAATCCAAGGGATTCCTGATAAGTGGAGCACCAAGGCTGGAGGGAATTGTATGGGTGACTCTGGCAGGAGGCAGATCCCAAATGGAGAAATTCTGCTCCTCATCCCCCTTGTGCTTTCACCTGAGTGGCCCACACAATTTTGTGGGGGAAATGGTGATTTTTACTGTCATCTGATACAGGATTTAGGGATCACTCATGATGCAAAACATGGGCCTCTCCCAATCTCCTGTGCTGGGGAAAGGAGAGGGAAAACTCATTTGTTGGAAATGTTCTTCATTAAAAAGCAGAAGTAGTAGTTTCTGCCATGCCTGAAGAATGCAAAAAAAATGCCCCTGGGACACAAAAACTTGCCATCAATGCTGCTTTTGAAGTTTTCTTCTGCTGTAATATTCCTAATTTCATCCCCAAAGACACAAATCAGCATTTTTCTACCAACAGCCTTAAAATACCCCGAGTTTTAGCAGAGCTTTAGGTAGCATCTTTAATTAAAGGCTAGGAAATTGGTCCAAATATCTCAGATCAACCTCCTAAGTGGTGACTATGCTTAGAAAATCTCAAATTGGTGTCTAGAAGCCCATCAGCCCCCTCTGCCCCTGCCCTGCATTCAGGATCAAGCACTGGGCAACTCCATGGGGTAACACAAGCAAGCACAGCTCCCTGCAGATGGGAAATAAAGAACCAGCTCCTTGCAGGTTTTTTGGAACTAAACTTTCAGATTGTGGTCAGTTTTGCACTGCCAGAAGCAAAAAAGACCAGGAAGGAAAAATTTAAATACTTTTCATCTTCATTTTTCTACTGATATATGACACAACTATTCACAAGAACTAAAAAAAGCCTGGAAACGATGGAATTTATGCTGCTTATTATTTATCTCACTTTAAAATGAATATTGCTAACATTAAACCAGAACACTCAGATGCCCAGTGTCACGTACAGTGGTGCTCATTGCAAAGGTCAGCCCAGAAAGGGGCTGGGAAGTGAGAGCTGGTCCACATCCAGTTCCCAAATTCCAACAGAACCACCACTGAACTGAGCAAAAGCAACAGCATCACAGTGAGGGATAAAGAAAGTTCAAATCTTGCCTCCAAGCTGCTGTCAGATGCATTTAAATTAATTACAGAAGGGATAAGCAGGCCATGTAATCTAAAGAGAAATTTCAGGGAGAGAATTCTGTTTATTTTTTTCTGCTATGTCAGAGATTGTGTTGATCCATAAAGAAACTGGGCTCCAAAGGATTTGTGAGTGGAAACCCAGTGATTCCTGATGAAAGAAAACCCCCAACTACCCCTGACACCCCTTTCCTGGGAGCAAAGGTACATCCATGCCCCTCTACCCTCTGGAATGTCTTCTAGCCAAACACAACTCACCACTGGGAAATGAAGGAGGGTGCAAAGCCTACAGGAATTTTTCTTTCAGTACTCAATACACAGCCTACAAACAGTGTTAAGTGTTAAAATCCTCTGGGTATTTGAAAAAAAGCAGGAAAAGTAGTGCCTATTCCCAGGTAACCACAATTACCTGCCTCCATGCACAGGATGATACTGTACAGGTTATTTTTCTGTTCACTGGGGGGAAAATAACCCCACACCCTACAAGGGGGGATGCAGGGCACAGCACACTGGATTTATTACAGCAAACAAATCCTCTGACAGCCTTTTGCCCTTTCATGGATCTTAAAGAAGGAAAAGCAGGACCAAAGCAGTGCTCACCTGGCATTATCCAGAGGGGGATGGAGCAGCTCCTGCTCCCACCATCCCACCAGGCCAAACAGAGAACAGGGGGGGGTCTTTCCCCATCCCAAAATCACACCCACAATCAGCCAGCAAATCCAAAACCTCCGGAGCAGCTTCCACCTGCAGCCACTTGGTGCCAGCAGTGGATTCTGCATCTGCACCAGGCACAAGAAGGGGATAGAATGCTGGCCAGCGTTCTTCCTGCAGGCCAGGACACCTGAGGTGCTGAAGAAATAAGCTTGAAATATAAAAAGGCTGCGTTTTGAAATTCATTCAGAGCCAACGTGATGTGAAAGGAAATCCAAGGTGTTTATGGAACAGCTCAGCAGGAACTGTAGGGACAGGACAGGAGGGAATGGCTTCAGACTAAAAGAGGAGAGGTTTAGATGGGATATTAGGAAAAATATGTTCCCTGGGAGGGTGGGCAGGCCCTGGCACAGGGTGCCCAGAGCAGCTGTGGCTGCCCCTGGATCACTGGCAGTGCCCAAGGCCAGGTTGGACAGGGCTTGGAGCAGCCTGGGACAGTGGAAGGTGTCCCTGCCATGGCAGGGGTGGAATGAGATGAACTTTAAGATCCCTTCCAACCCAGGCCATTCTGGAATCCTATGGGAGGGGAAGAAGGCAGCAGAAATGGGGTGCAGTCCCTGTCTTCACCAGCTTTGCTGGCCCAGTCCCAGTAGCCAGTAGCCAGTCCACATACACAGCAGGGTATTCCCTGACTTTTTTTTTTTTGTTATTTAAAAGATTACCTATAACCTTACACACATGTTAAATAGTCCCAAACTCCCCCCCAAACCTGACAGGATGAGCACATTCCTGCTCCTCTAGAAGATGAAATTCCCAGATTTGTTCAAACAACCCCACTCTCCTTCCTTCTGAGAGAAAAGCTTTCTCACATGAGGAGAGCAGAGGACAAATAAGCAATTTCCCCTGCTTCTACATCTCCTTAATTGCACAACTTTATGGAAAGCAATACAAGGAGCCATCATAAAACAACAGACCCATAATATCTATTGTTCCTTGCTTCATTGTTTTTTTCCTCCACTAACTCAATCCATCTTCCTCTGCAGGAAATCAAATCCCAGACTCTGAGGAGCATCCAGCCCAAAGCAATTCAGAGACACCACCACGAGAAACATCCTGGTGGAAAAAGAAAACCTGCTGCAAGTTCCTAAATGCAGACATTGGTTTCCTTCCATCTCCCCTTCTGGCAGCAAGGCTCACCAGTGGGAAAGGAAGCAGCTCCCATGGCCTCAGAAAAAGGCCAAGTTTGGGTACCACACACTTCTCAGGGGAAGGTTTCTCTTCCCAGCTGACTCTCCTTCCTCCTCAATAAATCTGTCATAATCAATAGTGCTAATAGGGGAAGATTCTACCTAAAACTCTAGTGCTAAAATATGTGGGAGATGGATTTGTAGAGAATTTTCAGTGTTTGACAGAAGGTTTACATAGTATGTATTCTTTGAGATAAGAAATGCTGACTTAGAAATGTCATGGAATAGGACAGACATTGTTGAGAGAGAAATGGAACTAGAAACAAGTTTTAAAGGATGGTTTTGTAAATAAGACCAGATACTTTGGAGAAATAGAACTGTGAAAGATGTATCGTAGTAGGACTTCTGAGGGGTAATTTTAGATGATTGGTTTTAAGATTGGTTTTTAGATGATTGCTTTAATTTTAGATGATTGGTTTCATGGCATGGTGTGGTAAAAGTTGATAGGTGAAGAAATGTTTATGATGTGTTGTAATTAGAAAATAGTTGGCTTTTAATTGTGATGGTGTCAATCATAACATCTGTATTGTTTTTACTCTTCACATGACACTGAAAATAAAATAAAAGTTTTTAAAACATTTCTCAGTTGTTCTATTTCTAAGTTCTCAGTTGCCCCATCTCTGTGTCAGAAAAGGGCATAAGCCAACAAACATCCTCTCTAACCAGAGAATGGGAGTTCAAAAAACTGCTTCAAAAAGGAGAAGCAGTGTTTTGTGATTGCTAACACCAGACCCATCTGGGCCCAAGAGAGCAGCCCCTGCTCTGCAGCTGGGCAGGGGACACCAAAGCCTCAGAGAGGGCTCAGCAGCACCAGACAACCACGAGAGGATGGCAAAACCTCCCATGGAAAAGTGGGATAAATTGATTATGCTCCTCCTTCCTAAGCTGGCATTTTTGCGCTGGACACACACTGGTGGCTTGTGTCTCTTGCTTTGTTTGCTGAAGAAGAAAATGGCTAAAATAACCTGCAGACCCCTGCACTTGGCACAGGCACAGACAGCATTTGGGATCCACCAAATCCTATCGGTGCAGGAGGGAAACACCCAGTTGTAACTCGAGCCAGCACAATGAAAACACAGCTCAGACTTTTCCTGAAGCAATGCCAAAAGGATATACTTCCTATCCTCTTCAAACACTCACATTAGCTAAATATCCAGCTGTATTTTAGGAGGCTCCTAAATTTCTAGGAAGGTTTCCCCTAAAAACCAATCAAACAGATGATGTATTCCCTACAACCTCAAAGCAAGGATCTTAAATAAATAAATGTATGTGAGCCACATTCCTAATTGAGACAGCAAAGAGAAATACATCTTCAAGGACATTTGGATGGGGAGAGAAGTGTTGAGAGATGATCTTTGAGCTTCTTTCTGCAGATTAAGAAAAACCACATCCATGGGAGAAATCTTGCTAATATTAATTCTATCAGGTTTAGGGGTAGTGGAAAAAGGTGACCTGTTCCCAGAGCTGCTTTGTGCACAAGAAGGAATCAAAAGGGTCTGGGAAATAATGATCTGTAGGGTAATATTCAGATTCATAATATATGACCCTTTAAAGTGGTATTTGCTCAAAGCTTTATTTGACAGGCTGTAATACATTATTTATCTGCAAACTACTGCAGCACTGGCTCTGTTTACTGTTCTGGAGAAGGAGGCTGCCAGGATCTCTTGTCAAGTTGCATATACAACTATGACAGGAAGAAAAAGAAAGGGGAAAACAGTATATATCTCCCTAAATCCCAGCAACCTCGTCCATCCAAAAAAATTTAATGTATTTGTGAGTAAGCTGAAGTGTTTGCACAGGCACTGAATTACTGCCAGAAAAAAGAAAGGCAAAAGTTTCTAAAGGCTTTTTGTTTGGGAAGATTGAAGATTTAAAATACTCATTTTTTGGAGGGGGATAATTATGGTGAAAGGTTTCTTCTGTGGACATGGATCTAAAGCACTGGGTTTTGCAAGGTGAAGCTCAGCCTGCTCTGGACACAGCCTACAAAGAGCCCCTGGGTATAATTACTGCATTATTTGGTAAAACCCACCCAAAGACACAGCTCTAAAGATGTTCAGAGCTGCCAACAGCAGGAGGAATGAAAATGGGCAGGAGGAAATGCCAAACCCAGCCTGGACCATGGTGATTTTTTACCTTAAAAAACAATAAAGAAATGAAAGAAATGGGAGCTATTTTCACATGAGAAAAATCCAATCTTCCAAACGCTCTCCCTGTTCACACTTTCCCCCCTCTGCCTAAGTGAATATGTAGCAGCCAGGTTAAAAATGTCCATCTGCCAGCAGCAGTGCAATCCCAGCAGACCTGATGTTGGAGAGAAGCTTTGGAGATTTCATTGACCTTGGCAAGCCACTGCTGCCTGCAAGGGGGAGAAATTCATTCCCATCACCAGCCACTTGTTCCGCTTTAATGAGCAATTAAAAAAAGGTTATGTAAAGATGGCTGCACCTGAACTTCAGCCCCATGAATGAAAATATCTTCCTGCAGGCTCTGAGCAGATCAGTGTTTTGAAATTCTGTGCAGTGAGGGAATGACAGGAAGGAAAGCTGAAGAAAAGGAATCAGTAACGTTAAGGAAAAAGGACACGTGTGATAAATGAAAGGGATGCAGAGGGGGAAGAGCTGAGCAATCTCCTCCCATGCCTGCTCTCCAGACCTGGCTCTGTTACTGCCATCCCTGCCCTTGACAATGCTCCTGGTCCCATGGAACACAGCAGTATTTCTGTCCTGCATGCTTCCTGAATAACAGCAAAGTTCAGAAGCAGAACAAACTCCCAACCCTCCTGCAGGAAAACACACAGGACAGCAGAGCTGCAAGAAGCTGAGTGAAGCCATTACTCTGAAAAATCCCAATATCTAAGTCTCCATGGAACTGCTGTACACAGTTTTATTAAGAAATACAGCTCCCTCACTGCCTGTTAAGAGTTCACACTGTTTTCTGCTTGACCTTGGTGTTCAATTCTCCAAGAAGTACAAGTTTGCAGGAGTTTAATTCAGCCTAGCAGGGAAAAGGGTCCTGCTTCCACATTCTTCCTACATCAGCAGAAGCAAAGCCAGGGCTGAAGCACAGCCAGCAATGTGTGGAGCTGCAGAAGAGCTCTGAATTCAGAGCCTGACAGGGGAGAAGGAACAAGAGGACTGAGGTGTTTGTTCACCCAGCAGAAGGAGAAGGCACAAGTCAGGTACCTGCTACAAGAACACGCTCACACAGACATCCCCAACCTCTTGCCCACCAACTTTTGCTCTCCCTGGCTGTTGGCTAACTTGGTTGTACACACATCAACAAGAGCACCTATGCTGAACAGCTTGTATTTCCTAATTCATGGACTCTGATACAAAACTCCACACACTCCTGTGGCAAGGTAATGAATCCAAAGAGCACTCCTGGGATTTTATCAGCAGGGGTCCCACACAAGGCTCTGCTGCACTGCAGGAGCTCGGCAGTGGATTTACACACCCTTCATAAACCAAAGGAGCCTGCTGGTACAGAGCAAAGCCTTCCACTGCTGCTAATGATGCAATAAATAGAAATTCCAATAAAACCCTCCACAGCTTCCCCTGCAGAGCCACTGCACCAACCACACTGAAGTCACCTGGTTCTAATACAAGCAAGGCAGTTCTCTCCCCAGGAGGTTACCCCATGAAGAGGGGCAATCCCAAACAAGAGGAGCCCACAGCTGCTCCTTTGTGTTCCAGCCTGTCCCAGCCATGCCCACAAGCAGCTGCAGCACATGTACTGCCACACCATGCCAGCCTCACTGGCACACTCCTGGACCACTGGATATTTTGGTGACCAGTGACAGGACCCAAGGGAACAGCTTGAAGTTGTGGCAGGAGAAGTTTAGGCTGGAGATTGGGAAAACGTTCTTCCCCCAGAGGGTGGTCAGGCACTGAACAGGCTCCCAAGGAATAGGCATTGCCTCAAGGCTGCCAGAGCTCCAGGAGCATTTGGATAATGTTCTCAGGCACAGGGTGGGATTGCTGGGGTGTCCTGGGCAGGACCAGGAGTTGGACTCCATGATCCTTGTGGATTCTCTTCCAACTCAGGACATTCTGTGATTTTACAGCTAACAAGCAGTTGCTTGACATACCCTTATAATCCTGAGCCCCCAAAACCACCCTGCAGAGTCTTCCTCTGCCTTTCAGAGT
The DNA here is from genome assembly GCA_013400635.1 of Hypocryptadius cinnamomeus. Lineage (NCBI taxonomy): Eukaryota > Metazoa > Chordata > Aves > Passeriformes > Zosteropidae > Hypocryptadius > Hypocryptadius cinnamomeus. Next base: position 121,868 of record VYZP01079922.1, on the reverse strand, counting down.
GAGGCACTGGGAGGGTTTGATTTCTCTGGCACAAGTTTCCTCACTTGGACTAGGGAGGAATCAGTTAGGAACAGCATTTATGGCATCTTCTGACTGAGGCACAAAGCCCAGCTTTTGGTAACTCCCCTGTGACAGTGAAACTCCACTCACCAGCATTCCCCCTGCTTCATGGAAAAAGGGACTGGAATTCAACCTGCCTTGGATTTCAACTAAACTTTCCCTGGTGCACACTTAGGCATTTCATTACGTGCTCTGCTGTTCCTGATTGATGAAAATGACTTGCCTCAGACTCCTTTATGGTGACTCCTCGTGTTTACTGAGACAGTTATATCTCCCTTCTGTCCTTCCTTTAAGCTGCACATTCCATGGCCTCATAACTTATCCCTATCCTCAGATTTTTTTTTTTCCATACTAATGTTCCACTCTGAATTCTCCCCAAGTCTTTGGCTGACACTGGACAAGAACTGAATGCCAGCTTTTCCCCAAACCTGAGATGGTGCAGTCAACCTGACAGCTGCACATGACCCTTTCCACTCACATGCCAAGACAAAAGCAGGCTGCCAGCTCTGAACGCTGTCAAAACCAGGATGAGCTGTCCAAATCACTTCCACTGCCTGCCTAGAAATTCCCAGATTACATCTGTGTATGCTGGACTGTGCCTCCTTAACTACAGAGCTCCCTGATGTGAAACTATTCCCACTGGTTGGATGATCCCACTTTTAACTGGACATGTCACAAAATTCTGTCACCCACCACACTTTCATGGCTATCCACCAAAGGCAGGGACATCAGCCTCACTTCTGTTCCCTCAACTCCTACCATGGGAAATGCAGAAGAAGGAATGTGTAGGTCTGCAGGGTCTCCTGGTCACTCCCCTCTCCTTGGCACTAAACCCATCATGGCTTTGTCCATCTCTGACTTTAGTAAGTACTCCTGGAGGGCATAGCCTCCATATCCAGACCCTCTTTTCCTCCAGAGCTATTTAAAGGTTATTAGTTATCAACACACCTTTTATCTTGTCAGGGCTTGGCAACAGTGACACAGACACATTGCTCATCCTCTGGGATAAACAGAGGACTCATGGGACACACTTTAGGCTTTCTGTATTTAGCCATCAGCCCATCCTCCTCTCCTTCCCCTGCAGCCAGGTCAGGAAATCACTAACATAGAACACAAACAACTTTTGTACCTGTCATTAACTGCCCTACTGAAGAGGCAATTCCACTAGTGCTGGTTTGGCTTTTCACATGTAAGGATCATGTGAAGGAAGAGAAAGCAAATCTGGAGCTAAAGCAGGAGTTCTAGATATCCAGGATATAGATACAGAACTGACAAAACTGTGTAAGTACACAAAATCCATCACAGGATTGCTGAGAAGGCAGAATTCATAAGGAAAAAGGGAAAACATGACATTCCCCACCATTGTTCCCACAGGGGCTGGGTCAGTGGTGAGGTTGAAGTGAGAGGATCAGGAGATAAAGGACAACTTTGAGAGACAACACAGCTGACCACTACAGAGACTGTCATAAAGGTGACTTAAAACCAAACAAAAATGTCTTGTGTAAGTTCAACAGCAAACTGACCTCTCAATAGTCTGAGTTTTGGGCCCTTCCTTACAAAGCTCAGCCAATCTGACACTGTCAGACTTCATTTTTCAGGCTACTCAAAACAATTTATTTAAGTTACTCATTTTCCCCCTAAATGACTGCAGCAGAAACAAAGATATGTGACTCATTACTGCAAGCTTTGTTACTGTTAACAAATCACTGAAAAGCTGTATTGCTCTGCCAACCTATATAAAAACCAAGGCAGAATCCCAAAAAATCTGAAGCTGGTAACAACAGAGCAGTTTTTAATACCTGCTGCAGGATTACTTGGATACTAACTATTCCAACACTGGGACTCAGAAAGGCACTTACAGACTTAAGTTATTACCATAAAACCCAACTGAGGAGCACCAGAAATGCCTTCTGAAATCAGAGTATTTGTTAAGACAGGCCTGAGATCCCAAAGGATTTAGGACTTTCTAATGAGGTATGTGCAGATGGAAGAGCATCCAGCACCCCTTCTTCATAAAAACCAAACCAGGCAGTAACTGTATTGGCACTGGCCATGAAAACAGGAATCTCCAGGACAAAGAGGTTACTCCCACATCACCTATCACAGAACAGACACAGAAAAAAAGGAATTTTCCAGATGAAAGCAGTCATGTCTCACACCTTTGCCATATTCTTACAGAATCCCATTTTACTTTGCTTGGAAGACCTTTTTCTTGGGAGAGACTATTGGGGCATCCTTAATCCTTGGATAAGAGGAAAAATATGGAGATTAAATCAGTGCTGTCAGCAGGTTTTGGGGTGCTTTGCAGGAGTGACAAAGACATAGAGAACAAAGGGCTCACACATCTCTTCTACATGCACTTCCAGAATCCTAAAAAAATTTAGGCTGGAAGAGCCCCAAAGGCTGGCTGGGACTCCTTTTGGTCCACCAAGGACACAGGAATATCTGGGACAGGCACCAACAAGCATAAACAATGATGTCAAGTCCTATTCATCTTCCAGACTCACAGAGATCTTCCACTCAAAAACCAAAAAAAGAGCCCAACACCACCCGTCCCAAAGGGACATGTGAGAGCTGCAGAGCCTGTCCAGACAAACTTGTCACTGTTTGTCAAAGTAAGCCACAAGAAAAAAGGACTTCTGGCTGTAGGACCTTGCCAGCAGCCCCATTTGCTGGGCTGGTTCCTGTGGCTCAGCCTTAGCTAAGCAGGGCCACCCCATAACCCAAAAAACTGACCACAGCTTCCTCCAAGTAGCCAAACCCCAAAAGGCTGAAATAACACATTGAAACCAGTGGGATCAACCAACCACTGTGACTTTTTCCCCCCCTCTACCTCTGGCTGTGGTTACTTTCCTCATCCTTCCCTTCCTGCAGCCGAGTTGACTGCTGAGTCTTCATAAAATGATGGAAAACATACTTGCATAAAGAAAAGAAATAAAAGCAGAAGAGAAGAAGAAAACACCAGGCCACGGTTACTTAAACCTGCTATCAACACTTCAGCCATAAGAACATTGAAATGTTCAGGGCTTTGTCTGAGTTAATTCCTCTGTGAGAGCTCCTGCTGAATCTTAGCAAGAAATATGCATGGATATTTTGATTTTAAAAAAATGAACCAAAAGCAGTAAGAGGAAAGATAAAGTGGGTTCAGATGGTCAGAAACTATTGTTCTACCTTCAGTCAGCAGAAAACAGCTCAAGTGTATGAACTGCAGAAACGCCTGGATCCTGAGCTGAAGGGAAAAAGCTTTAAAAAAAAAGTTCTTTCTTAAAGTAGCTTTCTTTCAGATGAGACAAAGCCAGCAACCCAGCTGGAGAACAGAGGCTCTGGGTCACTAAGGGGCTGCACCAGCCCCAGGAGATTCTTCAGACCTGCATTTCCCCAAGGACTTCTCCAGACTTCTGAACACGAACAAAAACTGGGTTTCAAATCAACATCCCAGCTTCAGACCATGCTCCAGTTTTACTGAGCCAGCAAAGGATGAGTAGATGAGGGAAGAAGAGCTCAGCTGAGCACCACTTCTCACATTTTCCTGATTCACATGGGTCAGGGTAAACCCTTCTCTTCTCAAGAGAATCTCATCTCTGAATTTCTGTGCTTTTCAAGCAGCTGAGGTCATTAGGGCACTCCCTGGGAAAGGAACAACACAAAGCCACCAGACACTGCTGGGAAAAGCTCCTTAAGTGTGAACAAACACACCAAATGTGAGGCAAGGAGAAAAGGTGGGAGATCAAGTCCAAAGAGATAAAAGCTGAAGAGGAGAGAAGCCACGTTGCATAATGCTGGGGACAGAAATAGGCCTCTTTTGCCTAAATCAATGAGAGCTATGAACAGGAAAATCAGGGCTTTGATAGCATGAAATCAAGGAAAAGTTAAGTTTGGCAGAACAAAACCATCAATATTTCAGTGGAACTGAGTATCAGCCTGGTGCTGGCAGGGAGTCAGTAATGATGCCTTTATGATATTTGATAACTTACCCAGACATAAATATCTTTTATTGTCCCCAGTTATAAATAATCTGTTAGAAAAGCAACTACTATTAGCCAGGAAGATGCACAATTGACTGAAATCATAAAAAACTAAATTGTCACAGTAGAAAAAGAACAAGTGTCATGAAACTGGGAAAAAAAAATCCCCATTGCTTCTTAATGAGGGAAGTGGGGACCCATGGAGGGAGCACAGGGTCAGGAATACTTCAGTGCCCACCCCTGGAGTGAACAGGGCAGGGGAAAACCAGGGCATAGAAAAATCTCTGCTTCTCTTGCCTTTACATTCAAGTTACACCTGATGTTTCTTCACCTTAAAAAGTATTTTATTCCTTTCAATTTGCAGAGGCACTGAGGAACTGACCCAGTTCACAAAGAACATTGTCTTCAAGCAGCCAATTCCCCCTGCAAAGGCAGGGCCACACCACCTGCTTTAATGGCCAGGAAATGAAGGCAGTGAACCAGGCAATTGCCTACACAAAAATAAAATAATCACTCCTTGGGTCAGTTTCTTACTTGGATTTGTAAATTCCAAATTAAAAAGGGAATAAATTCAGTTTCAAATTGCAATGACTGACTTGATAAGAACTTAACAAAATGCTGATCACACAACCTGAACATGTGAGCAATAATACAGCAGACTGAAGTGACAGAGCTCTGAATACTGTTATCCTAATAGGCTGGGGACATCTTCTTGTGCACAAATCCTAATTTCCAATGCAAATAAAAGCCTGGCTTTGCTCAAGGCAGGTTGAACCTTGGAACCTGATGCAGTGATGGGCACCATTTCCAACTGAGTCAGCTCTATCTGGGGGCTGAGACAGACCAACAAGGCCCCTGTTGCTGTCCTTCTGTTGATTTCATACAAAAGAACCAAATTTTGAAAGGTGATGCTTAAATTCAAGTTATGTGACCAGGAGGCTGGGAGCTGCTGTTAAAACTCAGGGTAATGCAAATTAAAAAGGAGACTAAATTCAAAAGAAATGGACAGCATTTCTCATAAAACATCCAGTAGTGAACAACAGAGGTCACATAATAGAGAGCATCTATTTAGGAGGATTCAAACAAGCCTTGAACACTTTCCCAGCAGAAACATTCAGAATAATGAAGTAAACAGAAAAGGTGGGGACAAAAGCAGAGATGAAGAGTTTTGGGAATGTTATAAATCCTGGTCCTTTAGGGCCCAGCTCACTGATTAGGACTGACATCAACCTTCCTCAGCAAGGTCGCAACAGGTCACTCACAACCTCTGTTGTTTTTCCCTTAAATCATCTCCATCAGTAGAGCCAAGGCAACAGGCAGGCTTTCAGAGGGACACACCCCCAGGATGTGCCAGCTGCTGCTCCAACTCCACAAGAGCAGCCACCAACAAATGCTGGAGACGTTCCTTGGGGAATGCCACAGGCACTGAAATGCTCATCAGGAATTTAACAGCTTGGATCTGCAAGTCACAGCTGCAGAAATTCCCTCTGCACCCTTCCCAGGCTCTCACTCCTCCTCCAGAAGCCCCATCCTAAGCACAATCCACGCTGCACTGCCCTCCCCTGGACTAAACAACCAGCCCAAACCTCCAGCTTCAGAATGTCGTGCTGCAGCTTGCGCTGGAAGTCCAGGAAGTGGGAGATGGTGAGCTTTCCCTTCAGGTCAGCCCCGAAGAAGTAGGTGGTGAGGGCAGAGTTGAAGCCGGTTTTGAGGGTGTTGCCGGTGGTGGAGCGGTCCCGGTGGCGCATGCCCATGCTGGTCTGGGAGCGGATGATGCTCTGCACCTGAAAACCACACGGAGGATGGCACAATCAAAACCACACCAGCCAAGAGCCTGGGTCATCTTTGTGGGGTACCAGCTGTTGGTTTCTCTGGGTCTGGATTGAAGGCACTTGAGACAGTAGTTCATGTTCAGACTCAAGTGTTTATTATTTCTTATCAGTGAAACAGTCTCACTACTGTGAGTTCAGCAGCTTTTCATTAGAAGGCACAAAATGGCCAACAATCTCTTGTTACAAGGTCTTTTAAGACTAAACTATCCAATTAAGAACTGACACCTAGATTATTTTCTCTTTTAACCCAGTAACTGATCCCAAAGAGCCCACAATGAGGACTTTTCTGCCCAATTACAAAATGCCACCCAAACCCATGAAGAAGGAGGAAGAAGAAACCCAGGACAACACCCTGTGCCCTCCATCTTGCTTCCATCCACAGCATACTAAAAACCTAAATTTCTCACCAAGTGATACACCTACACTACTCTCTAGAATCTATTTCACACTTCTGTGGATTCTGGTCTATCTTGAAGTCTAGGAAACTTTCTCCATGAATGAGGGTCAGAGTCAGTGCTCCCCTGGGGGTCAGGGCACCCCAGAGCAGACAGAGCAATATTCCCGGTGCTCTGGGTTTCCAAAATCCTTCTTTATTTTCCTCCTAAAACAATTCTCAGGAGACACAACAGTTCAAAAATCTGGCTGAACTTAAGAGAATGATTCACAGAATGATTCAGGCTGGAAGTAACCTCAAAGACCATCTAGTTCTAAAACCCTTCCATGGGCAGGGACACTTTCCACTATACCAGCTTGCTCCAAGCCCTGTCCAGCCTGGCCTTGAACGCCTCTAAGGATGAGGAGTCCACAACCTCTCTGGCCAGCCTAGGCTTTGGCTTTTTCAGTCCATTTTAAAGAAAGAAGAGAATCAAGTGCTTAAAATGAGTTTTAGGAAACAATTCAGCCAGTTTGTAGATAAACATTCTAGTGCTGATCCTACCCCTGGTCAGCAGAGAAGCTTCTTCCCAGCAAAATCCCAGGAGATGGGGAAGCTGCAGCAAGCACAGAATTCACAGAATGACCAGGTTGGAAAAGACCTTCAAGATCACTGAGTCCAATCCAGCCCCAGCACCTCAACTAAACCATGGCACCCACTGCCACATCCAGGTTTTTTTTAAACACATCCAAGGGTTGTGGGGAAGAAAAAACTCTTCAAATATTTTAGAGCTTCCACTCCTTTACTGCCCATCCTTGTGAGCTCACACCAACCCCAGTCAGCTCACAACACATTTCTTCCCACTCATGCACAAATCCTGGGGTTTTCAACCCAGGGGCACCCTCTCCTTGCTGCCTGTTGCTCTCTGTCACAGCTGGAAGTTCCTCCATCCCTGGGGCTGTGCCACCCAGCACAAAAAGCTCTCCCAAAGAACTTCCCTACCCCATAAAAGATACCAAAAGGTTGACCTTGAAGGATGTGACAGTCTGAAAATCCAAGAGTGTGTTATTTTAAGGGTTCTGTGCAAATTTAGGGGGGCAGCCAAGCCAAATGCAGCCATGTCCTCTCTCCATCCTGAAGTATCTCACTAAACTATCCAAATTGATCTGAGTGATTATTGCTGGGATATGAGAAGCCAGGCTTATTCTCTGTGTAGTAACTTACCTCTTCCAACAAGGCAGCAGAAGGATTCATATTAAGGACAACAAGTTTGAAAAAGGAGGGAGAAAAAAGCCACCTGACAGCCCAGGCTTCCCAAAGCTCCAGCAAACACCACTGCTTTGCCATCAGCCTCTTCCCCCTGCTGACAGAAGCTGGAAGGGAGGAAGAAAAGCAGCTGCCAAGAGCTCCAGCTGTCACAAGGATGCCAGAACCTCATTATTGTGGTATTCAGTGTGTTCAACTTTTTCCTAATGAGAGAGTGAGTGCTGGAACAGCCACAAAGGGGATGCTCTAGAGGAAAACTCCACACTATTGCTGCTGGGCTCACCTCTGCCTCCCAACCAGAGACTGCTGGCTGTTCTTCCTCTACAAGGAAAATCAAGTGGAGGAGAAAATCAAGAGGAAAAAAGTACAGAAAAGAGGTTTTGAGGCTTTTTGGTCACTCTGATGTGAGGAAAGATGCGGGGTGACCTAATTGTGGCCTTCCAGTGCCTGAAGGGAGCCTGCAAGAAACATGGAGAGAGACTACTTACAAGGGTAATGGCTTTACACTGAAAGAGAGGAGCTTTAGACTACATATTAACAGGAAATTCTTCTCTGTGTGGGTGGTGAGGCCATGGCACAGGTTGCCCAGAGAAGCTGTGGCTGCCCATTCCTGGAAGTGCTCAAGGACAAGCTGGACAGAACCTGGAACAAGCTGGGATAGAGGAAGGTGTCCCTGCCCATGGCAGGGGGGTTGGAATGAGATGATCTTTAAGGTGCTTTCCAACCCAAACCCTTCAGGAATTCTCTGATTTTTGCACTGTAAATAGCAACTCCTCAGTTTGCTTTGTGCTTCACTGTTAACTGTGAGCTCTGCATGCAGCACAGTTTGGAGACAAATATTTATAAACTGTCTGAAGCAAGGCAATTTAAGGCCAGCTTGGAAAACTGCCCCTGTTTCTACATGAGTGTTTACCACACTGCAGACTGCTCCACAGAGCAGCTTTTCCTGGGTGTTATTTATATGGAATCCTATGGCTGTCTTTTCCTCTCCCATCTGTAACAAGTGTTGGACAGGTTGAAAATCCACCTGTGGGCACTGGAGCCAAAATGATTTAACAGTCCCTGTTTTGGGCAATCCTTTCAATGCCCAGAAAGGCAGGCACCACTGCAAGGAGCTGCCCTCACCCACAGCTCATCAATCGTGCAAGGATGTAGAGCTCCACTGTTTTTTGTTCCTATTTCAGCCTAAATGTCTGTCATGTTTCATCTTTTGTACCAGATGAGGGGGAAAAAAAAATTAAAATAAAGACTCAAAGAGAAATCGCCAGTAACACTGCATGCAAGTTTTCTACTTTTCAGCCAGCTTTTCTTTAAAAACAGAGGAGTAAACTAACAACTTACATGCCAAAGGATGAAGAATTGAAGGCAATACTGAGGCAGGCACCACATTATTCAGGACTAAGCACTAACCACATCCCTCGACTGGATAAAAAACCTGAAACTCTTCAGCAAGGCCTGAAGAAATGAAATGGTTTTTTATTAGGTAGTTAAAGCCTCCAGCTAAGTCACATATGAGGTAATTACTGAAATAATTTTCTTTCCTGATGAGGTTTTCAAACATCAGTGAGAAGAGAGACCTGCTGTTGGCTGCCTCCAAAGACAAGGTGTGAAGGAGGAGTAGGAAATTCATTCCCACGTGCTCACAGCCAGCAGGGATGGAATGTTGCTTCCCTGATGATCCTTTTCTTCTCCCTCTTCTTCCACCCGTTCTCCCCAAAATGATGTTGCTTTTTTAAACTGCTGCATAATCCCCTGAGAGGACCAGTTCTAGCTGCTCCTGCCAGGTAAGATTTACAGCACAGAGCTGCAAGCCCTGCCATCCTTCATGCTCTTCCTGAGGCATTTCCATAAGGAGTGAAAAAGAGGATTTATCATATAAACAATTGTTTGTAATGTTATATGTTTGCATAGTGAGATATATGTGCCTCCCACTGGAGCTGTGTTTGTTCTTGCAGCAAATCAGTATCTTCACAGGTATCTTCTCACTTTCCAAAACAGCTCCTTCATCCTCTGACTCTCAGCCTTCACCCAAATATTCTGATGCTAACCAGGAACTTTATTCCTTTCTATACAGGCAGTGACACAGGTAACCAGCTTAACAAAAATACCTTCCCTTTCCTAAGGATATTTATGTGACTTAATGCATGCATAACTTCCCCTGGCCTACTGGATGATTTGAAATAATTGGATTCAATTTTGTACCCTCATCTTCAGAGCAATTAGGAAACATTCATCCTGTAGAAATGTTCCTTTTTCATTTTACGTGGCTCTAATAAAAAAGCCAAATGTGACACCTGAGTTAGCACCTTGGCATCACTGCATTTTTACTAGGAGGTTAATCGTTCTCTGCTTTTCTTCAATTCATCTATCTCCATAATTGATTTCATTCCAGAACACTGCAACTACCATAAATCACCTTTTGGACTGTTCAGTATGATCACTTAGCTGCAGTGGAGTGCTATCTCCATGCACTATGCAGATAGAAAGAAGAACAGTGATTTTTACTTGGGGAAAGGAAGGAACACAAACAAAACTCCAGGTTTACATTTCAAGCTGTCAAGTGAAGTGATGTCAGACTGCAGATCAACACACTCCAGTCTCCTCAGAGCCCAAAGTGTGCATCTAAAACCCTGCACTTACCCAGACATGTTCCATGGCTCTGGAGCAAGCTCGTGGTGATGACATCATACACACAGGTAATAATTAAAGGAGGATGACAGCAAAAGATTAGGAAGTGAAGGTAATTCAACAGACCTCTTTTGCCACTAGTTCTTCCCATTTATAGCAAGTGCCCCAAGCACGACCTTGTAGAGACTCTTCTGCAGTTAATTACTCACTGAGCCAACTCATGAGTAAGAATCTGTCCCTGGATTCTCCAGGGCTGCTTTGTTCTTGGGTAGCACTTTGGAAATGCATTTAAATGTCCTTTTATGAATAGCACACACTGGTGATTCAGGATGTGATTTCAGGGTGTTTATAAGTTCCCAATATCTTAAGGCTAGAAATAGGCAAGAAAAATCACACTCTTCTGCCAGGGGAGGGCAAATCTTTTCCCCACTGGCAGCTCAAGCCTTCAATCTATTCTCACTCAGACACAACCATAAATCACAGCTTATAGGAAGAGCTCACCAATATCAGACATGAAGGGTAAACTCATTAAAAAACCTGCAGCAAAGTGCCTGTTGATGAAGCCTTGTAAGAAGTAGAGGACTAATGAAAATAGGCTCTCAATAACACGTTTTTGGATTACGCTGGAAAAAGTGGGTAATTTCTCCTCTGAAGCAGACTTACCTTGGCTATTCTCTGAAGACAAAATTAAGGAATGCAGTAGAAGCTGTGAAGGCAGTAAGATCAAAATCCCACTTCATCAGTAGAGTGAAAAAAAGTTCTTTGTCTACCTTGAAGGTGACTTGTAAGGAAAATGTTATGGAATCACAGAATGGTTTGGGTTGGAAGGGACCTTAAAGCTCATCCAGTTCCACCCCCTGCCACAGACACCTTCCACTAGACCAAGCTGCTCCAAAGCCCACACAGCCTGGCCTTGAATGTTGGTGACAAAGCCACAGGAAACCTGAGTTTGTCCTGGTTGAATGAAAAATTTTCTCTTGACATATCCAGTTTAAAGAAAGAAACAGCAGCACTGAAGCAGCACAGTAGAGCACAGAAGGGAAAGGTGCAAACCAGCACTAAGCACAAAAATAAAAGGCAGCAACATCACAGAGGAATGCTGTGCTTATGGCTATGATGCCACAGCACTGATTGTTCAACTTGCCTGCTCAAACTCCTCCATGTCCACCTCGCCGTCACCGTTCAGATCAAACATCTTAAAGGCAATTTCAAAATTCCTCTGGGGAGCTACATGAAAAACCCAAGAAAACACAAAAAACAGTTAACAGGGATACAAAAGCTCAATCAAAAAAGAGCACAAGTTCTGAATTACTTCATCCAAAAGCAATTCTGCCTAATTCTTTCAATTTTAGTGAGGAAATGCAGCTCTTAGGAACCTCTAGCTATGAGCTTCATGGTGCTCCTTTTACCAAAGGTCTTGCCAAGGAGGAGATATTTCTGACATATTTATTCTATTTACAGGTGGAAAAAGCTGGAAAGCAAGATGCCATCTGGTATTTCTAATGACAGTTAACAGAAAATGATGCTGCAGCAAGAGCTCCAGCCTGTTCCATGCAGTCCAACACCAGTTTGGCCAGAGGATGTTCCTCAGGCACTGCACTCTCTGTGCTTCCCATGGGTGAGGAGCAGACCTGGAATCTGGGCAGTTCTCAGCTCTTGGCTCACTGCACAAATTTAAACAAATCATGAGCACCCTGTCTCAGCCCAGTCATGACACTGAGATTAAGATGAGGTGTGGGCTGGAGCTCACGAGCTGAGACGCCGCTGTACCTCATTTTTCATTGCATTTAGTCTGTGCTGTCACGGTTTATTTAGTCAGAACTGCAACAGCATCACTTCCCAGCCAACCACGCTCTTTTCCCTGCATCCCACCACAGAATTTCAGTACATTTCCATTCTGGGCTCTGTAACCCATCACTGTTTGAAGCTACAATGCAGCGCCACAATTTTTTCCCAAATTAAGTTAATATATGAGGATTTATCATGCTCTGCTACTTTCAAATACACACCTCCTACAGGATTTGTGGCGTTTGCTGGGATTTCTAGGGAATCCTCTAGGTTATAACTAATGCTAAGGCTGTCATCTTAAGTGATCAGTTAAAACTTAGCTCCTTTTTTCATTTCCCAGATCTAATGTAGATCACTGATGAGGTTCAGCCCTCTTTAACCTCATCTGTGCAATCAACTTCTAATATTTCCAGTGGATTCTCAAGGTATAATGAGTTTATTGTGCCTTCTGTGGGAAGGCACTTGCCAAATGGGGGTGGGAGAGGGGAGACAAAGAGGAAACCCTCAGACAAAAGGAAATGAATATGGAATTAACTGAGCTGGATTGTGGATGTTTGTTACAGCACCAGTTCAAAACTTCCACACTGTGTTTTCTCCTTGCTGTAATAATGACTAGCACTTTATCAGGAACAGATTCAGCAGACAGCTTAATGAGACCCCTTTTCCCAAACACTTTGTGCCCAAAATAGATGAATAAGGGCGTTGGGGCTGATGGCAGGGACAGCCTGTCACGACCTGCTTGATATACACAGCACACGTGGTGCTGCTGCTGTCATCCCTGCACTTCCAATTCCCCCTGCCAGTGACTCCAGCCTGGAATTCCAGACACCATGTGCAGGAGCAGCATCTCCTGTGACCACAGGCACGTGGTGGGTCATCCCCCCTTCCACCCACATCCCTGCTGTGTCTCCACACAGCTCCTCCCTCCTGCCTCCCTCCTTCACTCGCTGTCCCTCATTAACTCAGTGTTAATTGACCTGGGGACAGTCAGTTCCCAGCACCACCTTCGTAATCTCTCCAATGATACATCAAATTTAAGGGATTAAGCTTCCTCTGTGTCCATCCAGTGTCTCCAGTGATTAATTCCCCATTTTCTTGAAGAGCAACAAGCTTCCAACTAACCCCTTAATGTTTCAAGAACATGTGCAATTTTATTCACTTTAATTGCAACCACTGCGTGAAAGCCTGGAGGCAATTTCTTCTTATTAGCCCCAAAATCTGGCACTAGGGAAATGGTGTTTCCTCTGTGAGGAAGAGGAGGAACAGAAAACTCTCATCTAGTTACAAGGTTCCAGAAAAAGAGTAGTCAACACATATTTCTTACTCCATTTTCTCTACCAGGGTATAATGATGTTTATTTAAAGATTGGGAAATGTGTTACTCCTTGTGAAAAACTGTCACAGGATGGGGTTTTTCTTCCCCCTCCCTTTTCAAGGAAATCTATAATACCACATCCCATTTGTGCAGACACAGGGTGAACAGAGTAAAATACTCACTTGTTCCTCACAAGGGCCATTTCCCTCCTTTTCCATCTCTAAACACACATTTCCATGAGCAGCATATCAAAGCCCCAGAGGAGAACAACACCTCCAACATTTAAATGAGCAGTTCAGCATCAAAAATCTGCAGGGTCAGTATTTTCTAAAGACAGAAGGGTGGCTTTAAATTGGTAAATTCAATTACTTCACTCCTTCAGCTAATAAATGGCATGGCTGGTTTCTTCCTTTGATCTACACATGCAGCTCCAATTACCTGTAATGACACTTCCAACAGTGTGACCCTGAGCCAGGGGAACCAGAGGGCACCCAAGACAATTAGCTCATCCCACTCCTGCTCAGGAAGGAATGTTCATTAGAGGTGTACACCCCTGATGTCCAGGACTGGATTTATGGGGCCTGGCTCAGATGATTTCTGCCTCTCCCCTTGGCTGTGATGCTTCTGGCCAGGATTTCTGTGGGAAGAGCTGTCCTGAGAGCTGCCAATCCCACTGTGCCTGCTTGCCCATTACCTCAGCCTGCACAACCTCCATTTCCCTTCCTCTTCCTGCACTTACATCCCTCAAACTTACAGACCACAAAAGCAGCAGACACCAGATTGCCCAGCTAAATGTAGCCTTTCCCCTCCTCTTTTATTCTGCCCCCCAAATTTTACCATTCCCAACTGCAGCATCTCTGAATTTCCCCGCTGCCTCCTTAATTAAGATGCCTCCAAACAAACCCAATATTCCTCCTGCAGTGGTTTCCAAAGCCATTTAAAGGACTGTTTGGTTCTCATATGGCCTGATGCCTGTCTTGATAAGGGAAAACCATCTCTGGATTTCCCCCAAGTGCTCTGCTGCATTCCTAGCTCTCTCTGATTGTGTGAGCTGTCTCCTCAGCATCCTTTTTTACATTATTAAAAACAGAGACTGTTTCATTGCAACTGATTTCCCCTGGGCAATGAGGCAGAAACTGGTCAGGGCAACTGCAGTTTCTTTTTTAGCTTTATTTCTATCTTTAGATGTTCAGGAGGATCCTCCAAATCATTAAGATGGAAGCATGGAATAGTTTGGGTTGGAAGGGACCTTAGAAATCACCTGTTTCCAATCCCTTCCATTAGGCCAACATGAGTAAAAACATGGTACTGAAGCCCACACCACTATCAGTGAACTCCTAGCTTAGAGATATATGGAAAGATCCATAATTACAGACTTAGACATAGATATATGGAAAGATCTGGTTGAAATGATCCATAATTCCACCAGCTCTCCGTGCCAAGTTGCTTTTTCAACTAACCCAGGATTTAGTGCAAAGGGCAATTAACATTTTTCTTGATTCACTTGTTCCAGTCAAATATTTGGGGACAGAAAGAGAGCAAGTTAAGCAGAAGCTAAACACAGGAATTGTGGAGAGATGAGTGTCCTCCACCAGCAAACAAATAACAAGCAGCAGCACTGACCACATGGAAAAAACCCACTTGGATCCAGCAGGGTAAAGCCCCTGGGAAGCCCTGAGCGATGAGATGGGTTGATTAGGCATCTTTAAGCCAATTATGCCATTTTAAACTATTTTCAATTATTCAATGGACCAATTTGCAGCACTCAATTGCTCTTTACAGCCCTGTACTCTCAGCAGAAGCAATGCACTCTGAAAGACATTAAAAGCTTGCTGATGACAAAGGCCACATTTCTTTGGTTTTGTGCTCATTGGGGATCTTCTCTTTCCCAAAAACTCAACATTCCACACTTGGAGACACCCCTCAGTGTATCTTGCCCTCTGACCTCCAGCAGAGGAGCTGCATTTTAAGAAAACTAAAGTCTTAACACACTTTTGGAGAATACCCTTTGCTCCCTCCTCATGGAGCTGGGAATTTCTTTGCCAAAACAGGGTGATTTTTGGTGGTGTTACTTAGAGGATGTAAAACTTCTGTCTACTCCTTAGAAAACACTGGAATACCGTGTCTTTTGGTGGGAATTTATACACAAAGCAGCTCATGGCTCCCAAGGCTTAATAACTCCCCAAGCAACTCCAGCGTGGGAAGAAGGATCCAGAACTCAGCTGGGAAAAATCAGTCATTTGGAGTTAAATATCCCATGGTTGCTTCTTTTCCATTTATCCCAAAATGAAGAAAAATAGATGTGCAAAGGCCACAGTATCCTGAAAGTGCATCAATCCCAAATTAACACAGTCCTGAAGCAGAGACAGCTATCCATAGAATACAGATGGCTGAGCCCCAGCTGCAGTAAATATAGGGAGAAAAACCCATTAAACTTAATGTTGCAGATATTTTCCTTTCATTACTATTCCACCATTTCAGAAAATGAATCCAAATCATAGCAAGTTGGGTTTTTTTTTAATGTTAATCAACCCAGAAATGTAAGTAACAGGCAGCTAAAAACCTGAGCCCACAGCATAGACACTGAGCCACAATATCATCAGTTCTAGAGGAAAAATGAGTTATTTCTTCTCACAAAGAAGGACCAGAACTAACTCTGAAATAATGCAAGTGCATCATCTTGGGATACCAGGGAGAAATTCTTCCCTGGGAGGGTGGGGAGGCCCTGGCAGAGGGTGCCCAGGGAAGCCGTGGCTGCCCCATCCCTGAATCCCCCATCCCATCACACCACACAAATCTAAGGGATGAAGGGATGAACAGAGGAAGAGCAGGTGAAGGATGCAGGCTGACAGAGCCTCCCATACCCCAGTCTGAGTTTTCAAATCACTTGAGAACATCCCAAACTGCCAATTGTGAAAAATCATTCCCATTTCTGTCCTTCAGCGTGGCACAAGTGGGATGCCAAGCCAGAGATCTCTCCCTATGCCAGGAAGCAACCAGGCTTGTGTTTGGAAGCTGGGATATTCCTTGGAAGATGCTGCTCAGATACATCTTGGAAATGCCACACAGCAGTGACTGGGCTGGCAGAAAGGTAGGAAGACATCCTTGCTCCAAATAGTGAGGGTGAGATGGACCCATGGAGGGTCATGAAAGACTGAAGATAAAATGAACATGAGCAGGACTATGAACAAAAATAGTCCTATAAACTCAAAGCAACCTTTTCTTGTGGAAATGGGCCCCTGGCACACGGCACAGCAGGATTAAAGCACCCTGGTGAGGTAAAGGTTTCACTCATGGCAGGGATGGGGCTGAAGACTTTGCTGTCAGCCAGGAATAATTGATTCAGAACCGTCATGGTCCAAAGGGACCCTGGAGGTCCCGGTGTGGGAGAAGATGTCCCTCCATCCCAGGGACACACACAGAGCTCAATATCTGGCCAGAACACAGTTTCCAGAGTTAGATGGCTTGAAATTTATTCCCTACACACTGAACAGAAAAAAAAATAACAGAGGTGAGTCTATCCTAAGTGAGAGTTACCTGCTGTGATGGGAGAAGGAGCTGCAGGTCTGCCATGAGAGCCCTGGCAAAAGGCTAATTATTGTGGCTTCAGCCAATGTTATTTAACCCTCCTGCCAGGAGAATTAAATCCAGACACAGGTACAGTTCAACTGTGGAAACAACACCAATTTATTCTTTTAATGCCCAGCTCTCCTCAGTACCTGTAAATGAAGGCAGAATTAGTGTGCCTTGACAATGGACCCCATTTGCTGGGAAACTGCAGTCACTGGCAATGGAAAAGCTCTTTTTCTCCTTCCTCCATTTGTTTTGCAAGTCCCAAAGCAAAAACCTCTTTGGTCAGGGAAGCCATGTCTTTGTTTTCCTATAACATTCAAAGGATCCAAGGGAAATTCCATCAGAATTTACTCATCTTTCTACCTCTGCCCCAAAACACGAGGAGCAGCTGAAGCAACAGAAACTGTGGAGTTTCCTCAAGGCCCCTCAGCTCTCATTGCCTTTAACAGAAGGCTGACTTTCTGAGGTAGCTCAAAGCCATTTTATTAGCTGTTTTAAAAGAAAAACTTCACAGAAACACAGCAACTGAGGAGAACAGACAGTGCTGGAGTGAGAAATGGCTCGTAAATAAGATATGGTGACAGACTCATTTTCTGAGCAATGTGCAAACAGCTGCCTGAGAGCAACATGAAATGAAGCCTTCAGCCCTCTCTCCTCCTCTCACTCCCCACTTCACAGAACTCAGAACTCAGGTCAATCTGCAAAGGCAACTGAAATGAAGAGTTTGGGGAAGCACAATGACACAGAGCCCTTGGGGCTCCTTGTTTCCCAAGGCTCTCACTGATCAGTTTGGAATCCAATGACCCAAAGCTGACCATGATGGATCTCTCCCCATCACTCTCCCTCCTGCCTCTGCCCCCCAGACCCAATCTCCCACTCCCCCTTTTGATTATCCTGCTTAGTGCTCAATATGCCACCTTCCTCTCCCAATATTTATTTGGTTTTATCTATTTGATGTAATCTACAGCTCCACCTTGTCCAGATATTTCCTTAATGTTTGGGTTATTTACACAACACAGGGACAAAACCAATATTGAACTGTCACATTCAAGATTTACTTCCCTCATTCTATTTTATTTATTTATTTCTCCATATTATTTATTTATTTCTAGGGAAAAGAACCCAATCAGGAACTACTGGATTCCTGCAAGACAATGTTCACTAGTCAGAGAGTAAACCAGTGGGGTGCAACAGTGAGTTTTCCATTTAGCCACAGGGTAAAGAAATTCTTCCCTGGGATTTTACAAAAGCAAATGCTTTAGAAATGAAACCCAAACTCTTCCTCTGGGGAATCACTGTTTAACAGGAGCTCCAGAGACATTCCTCCATCTTCAGTAATCATTTAGCAAACTCCCCAAATGTCTATAAATCACCCTCAAAGCCCTGGATTTTTTTTTTCCTCCTTTTGTTTTTAAATTTTCCCTTTTGAAAGCTCCTGCCTTGCCCTCAAAGGCCCAACATGGCTCCTCAAAGCCATTCTGGCTCCTCATTAATCTAACTCCCCTGTAATTGTGGACATGCTCAGAAGCCCCAGAACAAGAGGAATAAAACCCTGTCCCTCCCTCACAGCCTCCAAAACAAGGCTGGCTGCTCCTCCAACACAAGGTGGTCCTTTTCTTTTATTCTCACAACAAACAAGTTAAAGCAAAGCAAGAACAATTTCTCTAACTGCTGCCTGTGGAAGCATATGAAATTAATTTTGTGCCCTGTGTACTTGATTAGGGGGTTGTGCACCACCAGCACAACCATAAAAACAAGGGCAAGAGTGTTTTCCAAACCACACTCAGTAATGTGATAGCAGAGGTTTGAGAGTTCATTGTCATCTGTGGAGGCTCAGATGAAAAGCCCTCATTACACAAGTGAATACCTGAGATCATTTTGGCACAGCCCAGATGAATGTAAGAAAGGAACAGCAAAGGTCTTAAGAGCCAGTTCAGAGACTCAGTCAAATAAAAAAAAAGCAAATTAAAGTCATAAAACAAATTCCCTGGCTTGAACCAGCTTTATCTCTCTGTTTGTTTTCACAACATGAAGGTCACACACAAGTCTGCCCCTGCCAGCTCCATCTGACAACAAACAAGACCCTGAGCATTGCTGCTTCCTAGGAATAGATCCTCAGTATATGAAGAGCTGCCTCTCATGTCTCCTGTTACAACATGCAAGAACATAGGGGAGAATAAAGCACCTGTTGCTGTGACAAAGCATCAGGGATTAACCCAGCTGACTCCCTGAACAGCACTGGGCAGGCAGCAGTGGGCTCTGCAGGTAACTGGGAGGCATCCAGTTTTTTAACTCCACAAATCAGGTCAGCATGGAATAGATACTTACAAGATTATATGGCCAAGTTTTCCCTTTTTAAATCTGAAAATAAAATGTCTCAAGTTTATTTAGACAGTGGCTTATTCCCCCTTACCCCACATTTTCTAATGGGGCTGAGAAACTGCCATTGACTTTCCTGTTTATGACACAGCACCTTCCAAGCAGTCAGAGAAGCTCTGCAAATGAGGTTTTGAGCTTGACTTCCACGTGAAGAAAGTCTAGAAATGCCATTTGACATTATCAAAGGCTTCAGTTTCACTGGTTCTTGCCAGCAAAGCAAACTTGTCAGTGCTGGCACTCGGAGTGCAGACGACTTTGCTGGAACAGATTAGCAGATCATGGAAATATCACAAATGCAAGTCAAGGGCAGCAGGGTGAAAAGACAGAAGGTATCTAATGATACTGGTTGAAATGTAAACAGCTTAACTTCCCTCCTCATTGGATTACATCACTCACAAACCCGAGCTCACCCAAATGAAAACACAGCTGGAAAAGGGAGTTTGGAGAGGCGTGAAACCCCTGAAAAGCTGGAGATCTGTGTTCATCCAAATCCAAGAGAATATCACATGAACACGGCTCAGGAACACATCTCCATTTACAGATCTGAACAGCAGGTCAAGTGACTCATTAAAAAAAAATTTGTCACATTTCAAAATGAGAAATAAATCTTCAGAAGTCATCAATCTGCTTGTCTTTCCAAAGCACTGGAAGCTCAGGCTAAACCAGATCGAGCAACAGCAATTGCTCAGCTCGAGTTGCAGGCAATCAAGAAAGCCTTTTAGGGAAATGCATCTCAACAAGCTATTGCTTGTGAACCCTGAAAACTTCAAA